>ML814064.1:6249-35327 GCA_009831015.1 Picea engelmannii | reverse complement strand
ACATGCACTGAAAAAACGATCAAGAGCAACCTGCTCTGATACCACTGATCCAGATTATTTTCGGCACGAAATGAGAGCGGAGATATAATAAAGAAATGCACAGAGATATTGCAGATATTCAATAATATAACATAAATGTATCAGAGAAGCAACCATAAAAACAGATACACAGTAATAGACGATTTCTATTAATCAAAGAAATGTACAGAGACTGTAAAAATACAGAGTGAAAGACTCGCTAGAATGGTGGCAGCTTATCTCTGAGAAGAGATGTGACGGCTACTCGCATTCGGAAGAAAATGATTACAATGAGGCTTTGAAGGCCCTTTTACAATAAACGGGAATGCCAAAAGTCCTAGACATCCAAAAACCTAACCCTAGGAGATGAAGCGCCAAAAGTCATGTGGGCCCCGTTTGGGTAAGTTGGTGCATCAACTTCCCAGGGTCGTAACTTTTGCATACGATCTCCGTTTTAGGCATATGATAGCTCATTGGAAAGATCTATCCGAGGCCTATGATGCTCAATACAAAATAACATCATAAATAAAGTTTTGTGAGAGAAACATACCCAAAAAAACATCGTTTAGGGCCTCAAAATGGCCCCGGAAGTTCAGGACCCGAAAAAATTGCTAAAAATAGTAAATTACCAAAATTGCCAGAAACATGTTTTGGGCCAGTTGGAAAAGGTGGGTGGCCACCGATATCCACCTGGATCACCCAGACTATGAGTGATCAAGTCCAGCAAATGGGCCCTAAATATCACCTCTTCCTTTGAAAATACTCTTGACGTGGATACACATTTGGAGTTGTATGGAAATAAATACTCGAGGAACCATTCCAACAAGAATTCAAGAGGAACATTGGCTTTCATTAACCTCTTCCTTCTTCACCACTCTTGGATATGATATGAGATATGAATGTCCTTGTCCTATTTAAGTGTAGATAGGAGGTCGGTGTTGGAATCGTACCATACATGAAGCTAGAAGTGGTTGAGGAAAACAAAATCCATATCGTGAAACGTGCGAAATGCTCCACTGTCAAGTTCGATGCACCACTTTGTTGTGACTCTCGTAAGAGTGTGTTGGAAAAGATGAATCCATATGGAATCATCATTCAAAGAGTTTGATGAACAACATATAAATGTCGTCACATGATCATTGATATATTCACCATACTTTCCTTTGAAATTAGGTATGTCCGAGGGTAATTTGGTGGGAACCAATGGCCAATTTGGATCATGGAAAACCAGATCATTCATAAGCTTAGAAAGGTCTGACAAGTTCAACATTTCCAAAAAAGGTAGCCTCGACTAGGGCCCAGAGTTCCAACTAGGCAGGTTGGAAGTTTTTGGTTGAGAAACTGTCGAGAAAGAATACTCTAAATTGGTACTGGCACGAGGTTGCTAGGAAGAACTTGAGGATTACCTCTTGTTGGCACCCCCTATGAAGGAAAAAATTCCTTGTGTTGGGATGTTTTGATCAAGAAAGGGGTTTCCCCTTGATTAAATATCTTGGGCAGAGTTGGGCCCTTGTGTGGGATTCCACTGGCCTTGGAAGGGGTTTCCCCCTGCCGACACTCTAGATGAGGGAAAATGATTACTCCTAAATCCACCATATTATGTGAACAGGTTAGAAGTATATGACATGCTAGCGGACTGGAATCGACTTCCCATAGAAATGCCCCATCTCGTGAAGGGATTAGGGCCGAAAGAAAAAAAAGTACCACTTCCAAGAGAGGGGAACGCAAAAGGAATATGACTTCCACCCCAAGGAAAATCTTGGAAGAGAATTGAATAACTCCATGTACCACTGTTAGTGGCTTGAGAAATTGACTAAGGAACAACTAATACGTTCTACATGATGATCGATGGAATATCAAATGAAAACACTTTAGATACGAAAGTTAACATTGAGGTCGCACCCAAAGGTTGAGTGGACTCAACTGTCAGTGGCACATAGCTACTAACCAACATGTCTATTATGGATTGAACCTTACTAGTCATTTGGTTAGGTATGAAAGGAGGTAGGATTCCTCCTGACACAATTGCTGACATGGGGGTTGTAATGGCCCTTGACCCAAAAATTTATGAATCTCTTTCCATTACAACCCACTAAAGAGGGTGTATGTCAATGAAGTTTGACCTGGAAGCCAAAATATGTGAAACAATCAGATCATGGGGTTTAGTTAGTGGAGGAGTAAATAGACGTATGAAACCTTTGGCTTCATGATCCGATACATGTGTGACCTCCGATACATAAGTGTTAGTTTATGTAGGCTCTATCTCTACGATTTGGATGGGATTAGCTGGTACAAACACAATGATTTGATTTGAGTCAATGCCTCAAAAGAGGAAGCATAGGATTAACTTCCACTTGATTAAGAAGAAAAAATTGAATTCTCCTATACCTATGAGGTGGTTGATCAACCACTTTGAGTTATCAGCTCGAGGTGACCACCAACACACCTTCCTAAGAAATCTATGATTGTAGAGAACACCACTAGAAAATCCCTAAAGGAAACAAAAATCACAAGAAACCTTGCCAATACTATGACTCAGGTGGATTAGTCCTGAGACTGTAGTAGCAATAAAGTCAGGTAAGGACCTTCCAAATGAAGGCACAGGTTGATTAAGTCCCGTGAACTAGTGAATGAAGGAGTGAGAAGAAGTTACACCGACCTCTAATAACCATCCATTCCTGGTGAAAGTACCCATGCTTCATGGGACACCCTCCAGAGGTACTAAAAGGTGTGATACGACATCTTCCCTAGGTACTACAGGAAACCCCATGCATTCACCTTTGAGATCCATAGGAACAACAACTAAGGGTGCCAACTCATAGTCAGTGTTCGGGGGTACAGTCGATAGTCAGGATCGAATGTATGGGAAAAGTAATTAATGCCGAAGCCTCAAAATCACCACCTATCATGGAGGTAAAGGCACCAATGAAACCCCAAAAATACAATCTCTCCACTATTCTTAGTCAAGCTTCAGAGGGGTTATATCCTCATCTCTCCTTCACGTGACCTAGTGTCTAAATCCTATGTTAGAGGAGGTTCCCAGCTATACTTATACAAAAATTGGATTTTGCGCTCCCTTCCTAAGACTCCTAAGTTGGTTTTTGGCCTTAGAGAAATTGAATCTACAACCTGAACCAAGGCCTTAGCCTAAGCTAGTTTGTTTACTCTAGAAAATGAAAATGTCTAGTTAATTTGAGTTAAATGTTCATTTTACAGGGGCTATTATTTACTCCATAAAGGTAATGGGTGAAACTGAATGGTGTTTTACAAACTCATCAAAAAGACAAAAATACTTAAGAATATAAAATGAAAAACACAATTCTTCAGTGAAAATATGAGTGCTAAATGCTTCAGACAAATGGAGCAAACTCTTTTTTTTTATGATATGCAAAAGATGAATTTTTTTTCTTTTTAGATGGTATGCATTAATGATGAAAATTTTTCTTTACAATGCAAAGAAACTAAAAGGAAGTAACTGTTCTTATTTTTTGAAGCTAAACTAACTTTTCAAAAGTATAATCTTTCAAAATGCAAGAACAAATTAAAATCTAAAAACAACATAAAGAGAGAAATCACACAATTTTTTTTTTCTTTTTAGTGATACAATGGCAAGGGATGAAAATAATTTTAATGTATACTTTCTATAAGTATTTTGTATTTTTCTTTTTTTTAAATAGTCAAAAGAAATAGGAAATATTTAGGATAACTTTTCTTCTTAACTACCAATAAGAAATAGCAAAAAATAAGGTGAGAAAGAACTCAAACTTATAAAATCTTATCAAGAACAATAATGATAACTCTTCTCGATAAAAATATCTTGAGAAATAACTTCCCAAACTACCCTCAAAGAATAAAAAACGATTCACAAAATAAAATCACAAAAAACTTTATTTTTTCTTTAAAAGAATCAAATAGACAAAAACCAAACTTTGATAGAAAAACAAAGAGTCTCAAAGCCTTAGAAAAGACCCTAGGAACTTGGACTATAAACTTTTAGAAAAAAGAAGATTTGGAAGAATATTTTATGGAAAGGTGTACATGCCTGTGTGATGCAGCCCCCCCCTCTCTTTTAGGGGATGCACAACCTTCCGGTATAGGATCATTCAATTCACTAAGATGAATCGGCTCTTTGGGACTTTGCTAGACCCTGGATTTAATTAACACAAACCCCCTTTTGTTACCCACGTAGGTTCGATTCCCCCGTGCACACTTTCTTTGGAACCTCAAGTAACTCTAAACAACGAGCTCTAGATCCTCTGCTAGGCCATTATTCCTTATGACCATGTGCTATAACCTCCAGCTATCCCCTTTTGCGCCTTCATTCTTCGACTATTTTGAGTGAAAATGACTCTCAATTCCCCGAACTCTAGACTGACGAAATGACCCAGACAAAAATCTACGACCTACGCTTCTCCAACAACAAATGGCTATGATTCACTTCGGGACTCCCACTTCGGGAGTTCCGAGTGTTCCAAAAACCTTTTTCCCTGGAGCTACAGATTGAGCGCATGTTATGGGATTAATTGGTAAATGTATACATAAATAGATCTCCCTAAATCCACCTAGATCTAGAACAAAACAAAAAAGAATATGATGCTTTCCCTAAGCTCTAACTATTGAGTTTACTAGTTAACAAGAGATAGACAACATACTATTTAAATGTCGTTTCCTCTTTTCATTTCCATCCTATCTCCACTCCAGTGCTCTTGTGATATTGGATATACAAGGGAACACAAGCCAACCAAAGTGAAAGCAATACAATGAACTCAACAAGAACCTACGTATGTGATCAAGGAATCATAAAATAAAAGAAGACAAGTTTTATGGGAAGGAAACATATCACTGTATCATATTAAAATGAAAGTGGGGATTGCAACCAAAGCCTTGATGTCGCAAGGTCCCCTTTCGATGGCCCTTTTATCCAACACACACACTTTCTCCAACCTTGAATGAAGAATATCTACAATGACTTGATGAACTGAAATGAAGCTCTCAAGTATGAGCTAAAGTAGAATTCCTCATCCAATTCTTAGCCTATTCCACCTTTGTATTTTCCATGAGATATCCCTCTTTATATATGGGAAAGAGATATAGTTTAGGAGATTATAATGATCCCACCAAATTAGAGAAGTGAGTAATATCCAAACCGTTCGGAGGCTACCTCATCTTCTAGAATATCCCCTTCTAGAACTTTCGTGAAGTTTTGAAGTTTCCTTGGATTTTGACATTGTCACACTCTAACTATAGTGCAGCTTGTAGACACATCGTAGACAAACTCTCGAGAAGGGGGCGATGATCAGGCATCATTGCATCCTGTGCCTTTTGCAGCCTGCGATGACCTTCCTTAATAAGGTTTTTGAGAAGAGAAATCCAATCACTTTCCTCATGGCAAAAGAATATTTTTGGGAACATGAACACATGTTTGTCAATGGATCATTGGAGTGACAAAAATAATGTGTAACAATGCCACGTGCTCACCTCAATCAATAGTCAAGATTCATCCCTTGTTCTTCACTGAGATCTATGGCTCAATCTCTTCCTTTAGAAATTCGGGCTTCGGCCGAATTTGGATGCACACTCCAAATAACTTTTGGGGTGCTTTTATAATGGAGTGAACCTTTGTCCTCCATGTGTCCCCTTGCCAATAAAAGTTCCACACTCTCCTTTGGGATCAACGACCCATAGTAACTTCAGGCTCTGACACTTTGGCGAATTCTTAACAACCACCACACGAATCCTCCAGAGTGACAAACCTCCAAAGTACATGATCTGCTGACATCTGTCCAATTCTGATGGATGGCTTAGATGGAATTTGACGCTCCAACATTCAGGAGTTCTCACTCCACCCAATTCCACTTTCCTCTAGAGTTTATGACCTCCTAAGTGAGGGATCCTCTGACACATGTCCCCCTAATCTGAAAGTTTAGATGAAATCTGATGCTCCTGCCTTAAGGAGTTCTTGCTCCAACTGAATCACTTTTCTTTCGAAGTGACTTTTCTCCAGACTAATAGATCTTTTGCCATGCATCCTCCTTCATGAATGACTACGATGACTTCAGGACTCCGACCGTCGGGATTCCTCACTCTTCCACACTCCAATTCCTCTGAAGTACTTATGCTACGGAGTGCAGGACTTGATGACACCTGTCCTCACCAATGGACGACACATATCTTCTTCGACTCCCAACAAATTCAAGAGTTTTTTCTACCTCCACACCTTGGATATTTCGAAGTACTGCTGCTTCAAATTCCACGATCTGCTGACACACGTCCTTTGCAACAGATGTCTCAGATCTCCTCCGACTCCCTGTGACTTCGGTTTTTTTTCCGCCTTCTACACCCTCTTTCTCCCAGAGTGCCTCCCTTCTAGACTCTGATATTTGGTGCCATGTGCCCCTAATGATCGATGACCAATATATTCTCTGCTACTTTGGGCTTCGAGAATTTTTCACACTCCCCAACTGAAAACCACTGGAGTGTTATTTCTCTGGAGTTTCAGGTCTTTCACCAAGTGTCCCTCCTGACAATGGGTGGTCTTGATCCACTTCAAAACTTCGATTGTTCACTCCCCTAGGCACTGATATGGGTTAAGTTTCATGCACTTTACCTAGATCCAACGATTGTTGGTCCTCCATGCTTAGATCCGATGGCTGGGATATGCTCCTCCTCTGTGCGCTCCTTCTGATGTCTAGACATAGGATTCAACGATCCATATCTCTCCGATAGTTGATCCAACGACTGTCACATCTCCTTCCTCCTGAGATTTATCACTTCCTCCCAAATTGGGAATAATTGGAAATATTCAAAGGCTGTAGCCTTTAATCCTTCTGCGAGCCTGACTACTTGGGTCTCAACTTGCACTTCTGAAAATGATATCTCTCCTTGAGATTTGCTAACTAAAGTGGACTTCGGATCTGGAACAAACTTACAATAATAATATAGTCTGAAACTTGGACTATTTCCAGGCGCACTCTTGCACTGACTCTCTTGAGCTTTTGAACTTTGAGTAAGTTCACACCACGTGAATTTTGCGTTGTCTCTCTTGAGCTATTGAAATTGAAACAATTCACCTCTGCGCACTCCTTGCGCTTGACTGAGACTTTAGAAAAAAACTTTCAACACTTTGTCTAAGTGCTGGCCTAGTGCACTCCATCCACAGGTCTTCCTCCTGGATCATGATCTCTTCCAGGTTCAATAACACACTCTTTGTGTTCATTCCATGCACACTTGTAGAGCTATTCCACTGAGCGTTCAATAACTCTGGTTCTCCTTGATTTCCTCCAACACTTCATAATGTGTTGGTTCTCTTCACTCTTTGCACCTGCTCAAAGCACTCATTGATTAGCCTTTCCTTCAAAGTGTTCAATAACTCTGAAGTAATTCTCCTTCAAGAGATTTCCAGAGTATTTAGTAACTTTGGGGTGTCCTTCCTGACACTCTCCTCTCTGAACTTGACACAGATTTCTCTTGTGCACTCCTTGCACAAAAAATCTGTCTTCTGTTCCTTCTCTACACAGTTTCTCCTCCAAGGTGTTCAGTAACCTTGAGGCTTCTCTCTGAGTTTGTAATTATCCTGGTGTTCCCTCCTGGCACGTTCTTCTCTGAATTCGATTTGAAATTCAGACGCACACTCCTTGCACTGGCTCATAGAGTTTTCAATACTTTGTCGTGCACTCCTTGAACTTAGCCTAAAGAACCCAAAACAACCCAACAAACTCATAGACAGATAGTGAACTATCTTATCCCTGTAGATGAAATCTATCACATACATTTACAACATGTATTCATAATCACACATTGTCAACACAAAACAAACATTCACCACACAGGAGCTCATAAACAGTGAAATATGATATTTTTTATTAATATCTGAATGTTTGGTTACAATATGTACAAGCTCAGACTGCAACAGACTCTCGACTCTCTCCTCCTCTCCTCCTCGAATTATTTGAATAATTGATTACAATGATTTTACAAAAGAGGGGCTCCTCGAGCCTTCCCCCCAAACTACACTAGTGGTGCCTAATCACCATCAAAACACCTATCTACTGAGGCTTATTACAATAAATGAAAATCTAGTCCAAATCAGATCTAGATCAACCTACTGCTAGTCATTAAAGGCGACTTCAACTACAACCTGTACAAAGGCATGACTTGGATCTACTCAAGCGTTACAACATTTAATAATAATTTATTACATTGAATTTAAAATTCAAGGAAAAATGAGAGGGCTGGCGCCTCTCTCCCTTCTTGAATGCATGTTGATGTGTTGAATAGATGGCACATGGTTGAGGTGGAAAGGATGCTCCTGCATCACTGTGATGAATGCATATCACATGTACCCGAATATTTTTACTGGTTGGGCACATATATGTATGTGACTGTGATAACTAGCACACCATGTATATACCCAGAAACCTCAAGAAGAGAGAAAAAGGAAACACGAAGGCACAAGAGAAACTGAAAAAAGACGCAAATGATTATAAGCCATCACTATAATTACAAATGATAGTCTAAAACAAAATAAAAACACTTCAATCAAGCAAACAAAGACATAAACCCATAAACAAGCCCACTTTGGAGAAATATCCCTAGTATGGTCGCTAGTTCTTCTTTTGGGGATAATCCCCTACATTAGTGAGTTATAATGAAACGTACCAATGACTGTATATAAACGAATTCACAAAAAGAACATGCAAAAAATATATAGTAACTTATTTCAAAAGAAATAACTAACTGTTGGGTGGAAGAAAAATATTGACTCACTCAGAGTCCTATGGTTGATTTCGTTCTTGATTGTCGTAGTTTTAGACATAGGAAACTTTTGTACACTATGGTACGAGGGAGTGAATGATTAACATATCATAATGATTAACCTTTCCCTTCTGCCACCAACATGAATGGGTATGGGGATAGAGGGAATCCATTCTTGAGCTCTTTAGAAAGCCCAAATAAAGAAGAGTCACACCCATTTATCAACACAATAAAGAGAGTATAAGACACACACAACCTAATCCATTTTACCAAAGGAAAATAAAACCCTAAATGAATCAACATAAGTTGAAGATACATCAAAGAGGCCTTGTAATAAGCTTTGGATAGGTCCAACTTGATAACTACTACAGGATATTGAGAGAGCTTGATAGTGTGGATACCCTCCTGAGCAGAGCCTATGGCTTCATGAATCTACCCCCCCTTAAGAAACCCAAACTGTTTAGGGGAGATAAACCTAGAGAGAATATGATTAAATAAAGGCTTCATGAATCCACTCCCCCTTAAGAAACCCTTTTATAGATATAACCCTTTCTCATTCAAAACAAATCCATGCATATATGTATATTAAACAATTGATTGGGGTTTATGCTATTAAATAGTTTTTGAGCCAACCCTTTAAACCATACCCAATTTACAAAACTTTAGATGTATATTGTTTTTCGCTGGTTGGTGGTGGAACATATGGGTAGTGGTCACTTTGCCTTGGTGGTGGGACAACCACTTGTCTATTTCTCTTTGTATTCCATGGTGGCTATTTAATGCCTTGGTTTTGACCCTTTGGATGTTTTGAACTTGATTATATATATGTTGTAAATATGTTTTCATTATTATATTTTTCTTTAGGCTATGATGTAGACTTACCATGGAAATTTTGAAAAATTATAATATGACTATTTTGAAATAAATAAAATGGTTCCAAGGCCGACTAGGGAAAGGACATGGATGGCTCTATGAGTCCACCAGAGGGAAAGGTAAGGGTTTCTAAAACTAGGGAGGGAATGACCTATTCCTTATGATGATACGTTTCCATAACCATAAACCTCCTTATTTTGATTGTCCTATTTCTATTTATCCTCAAATTTGTGCTAAATTAGACTAACAACCTAGTTTAATAAAAGGGGAAATTTGAATATGGGAACTTAATACTCCTATGCAAAAGTGACTAACTTCTATTTTGTAGTAACTGTCTCCTATACCCAAGCCATAACCTTCTATTTTGTAGTAACTGCCTCCTATACCCAAGCCATGACCTCCTATTTTGTAGTAACCACCTCCTACCATTAATGAATCAAGAAAGGAATAAAGGAAAGACTCGCTCCCACCCCATTGAACCAATTCTTCACTCATACAAATTCAAATGAGGAGAGAAGATCTTGGAAAAAAAGGGTTCTTGGGGAAAAATATAGGTTTGAAAAAGAAAAACTCTACTCAACTAATATATGATCCATGGATAGATAAAATAGGTGTTGAGAAAATGTTGTCATTTATGTCAAAGTGGTAGTGATGATGATGATGATGATGATGATGTGGCAGTAATTATAAGGATGTAACAATGATGACGATGATGTGGCAGTGAAAAAGGGATATTGTTTGAGTATTGAAGCCATGAATTCGAGTAAAGAAGCCTTGAATCCATGAAGACAAGTAAGGAATCCTTGAAGCAATGAATCCAAGTAAAGAATCCTTAAGATTGTTTGAGTATTTAATCCATGAATCAAAGTGAAGAACCTTGAAGCCATGAAGCCAAGTAAAGAAGTGTAGAAGCCATGAAGCCAAGAGAAGAAGCCTTGAAGACATGTTGACGAAGCCTTGAGAATCTAACATGCAATATTAAATCCATGAGGACAAGTCAATGTCAAAGAAAATTGAAGAATCCTCTGAAGCAATAATGATGTGTCCACTTGAAGAAGCCTTTAAGTGCCTTGAATGAGCCTTAACATAAATTTATATAACTCCAAAGTGGTCCCCTTATGGAATAACTTTTAAGCATGGCCCTCATGGGATGAGATAGCATGTGTTTTTTCCACATTCCCACTTTTATTTGTACACAAATGGAGTCTTTAAGGAGCCTTGAATAATACCTAAAATCAAGTTAAGAATCCCCTAAAGTCAATTGAAGAAGCCTACATATGTACACGATAAATATTGCAAGATGGATATTGTTGAAAGTATTATTTGTGGTCAATTTGGATACCCTCTATTTGAGGGAAGTTTTATCCTAAATAGATAACTCAAATGGAAGCACAAGTTACATGGTTGGAAATATTATTCTTAGACCTTTCCAACAATATATGAAAGTCCCTCTAACTCCCTAGGAATGAGGAGACATGAGTTTTTTTGTCCGACAACCCAACCAAAAAATTAAGGTAAGCTCAACTAATTTTTGGGGACAAAATTACTATAAATACATGATAAAATTTCTAATTTTTGGTGTAACCAATAAAGAGATCAAGTCTGAGGTGCACTCAAGGTGTTAGGGCGTCTTTCTGGTGTGCAAGAGAAGTCCAAGGGATTCTCTTAAGGTCTTTCTTATTCTCAAGGTATGTTATAAAGTTATGATGTTGCTGTAAGGTTGTGAGGTTGTTGTATGCACTGTTGTGAGGTTGTGATGCTGCCATATGCTTTGATATGAAGTTGTGATATTGTTGTGATGTTTCCATGAGGTTGTAATGCTCTCATATGATCTTCTATGAAGTTATGATGTTGCTGTGATGTTTCTGTAAGGTTGTGATGCTTCCATATGCTCTGCTACGAAGTTGTTATATTGTCATGAGGTTGAGACGATGCCATATGCTCTGCTATGAAGTTGTGATGTTTCCATGAGTGGATTTTACCATTGATGGAAATTTTTCATGAATGGCTGTTACTTTCAATGGATGTTTTTGTCAGTTATTACATTTTGGGAATGATGTTATGAGGTTTGCTATGGTTTGAAGGATTGTCTACAAAATGAAGCATGCAAGTGAAGTCATAATTACTCTGTGTATGAATATATTGGATTGGTGATATCATATTAAGTTGGTTCTTAGTTTAGAATATTGGTGTTTTCATTCAATAGGTTGGTTCCAGTGTTTTAGGAAGTGGGTGCTTCCTTCCAGTTGGAGCTGGTAAAGCTAAGGGGTTGGTTCCTCCTTCCAGCTAGTGATGGTAAATCAAGGAGTTGGAGCTTCCTTCAAGTTGGTTCCTATAAATAAGGGGGTTGGTTCCTCCTTCCAGTTGGTGATGGATAATGTTATAATTTGGTGCTTCCTTTGAATGTAATCTTAACATGATATAAAAAAAACATTATGTCATTTTCTCCCATTTGGGTTTCCACGTAAAAAAAATTGTGTTCTATGTATGGTTTTTTGTGATGATGAATGGAATTGTTAGTGGTTAATGTTTACATGATGTGATTAAAGTTAAAAATGGTAAAAAATTCTCAATACTGATTCAATCCCCCAATATTGGTGAGTATTCCAACAATTGGTATCAGAGCGGGTTCCTTCAGGAACAATCCAACCACTGGAAGGAAGATCATGGATTTTCAGGATGTTTACTATGCATATGGAGTTCTATTATTCAATGGATCAAAATTTTCCCATTGGAGCATAAGGATGAGGGAATTTTTATAGGAACATGGTTTTGACATTTGACAATCAATATTAGATGGTTACACCACTCCAAAAGGCAAACCAAAGGGAACAATAGCAAAGAAGATACAAAAATGTAATGCAATGGAATTAAATATAATTGTAAGGGGATTATTAGAGTCTAAAAAGAAAAGAAATGAATTTGGAAAGAATTCATCAACTAAATAGATTTGGGACAAACTACTAGAAAAATACACAAAGGAAGCAATGCAGGAATGTGCAGAAGATCAAACGAAAGATACAAAAAAGAAAGAAGAAACATCAAAGAAAATAGATGAAAACCCAAATAAACATGAAACTGATGAATCAAATGAAGAAAATGAGAAGGAAGTCGAATCAAGCAAGTATTCTTGTGGTGATAAATTAAATCCTTGTGACATTAGATGTATCTATACAAATAAAAACAAGTTTGACAAAGATAAAGATGAAAGCAAAATCCATGCCTTAGAAGAAGAAGAGAATGATGAAGTAGAAGCTAAATTAGACCTTGAAGGGGAACTGCTTAGTTCTTTAGATGATTTGAGGAATGTAAGGGAGAATAAAAAAATTCTAATGGAACAATTGCAGGGGTATCAAGAAAAGAATACATTGCTAGAAGAGAAGCCAAGTGAGACTAAAAACACTGTCATTGTTTTAAAGGAACAAGTAGAAGTGGATAAGAAGACTGAAGAAAAATTAAATAATCAATTAGAAGAGAAAGATACCCAACTAAGCACAAACCTGAAAAATGCTATGATTCAAATGGAAGAGGACAAAAAAATTGAAGAAGTCATAAACGATCATGTTATGACCCAATGGGGGGGGTGGGGTGGGCACATATATATATGGCTAAATGTATATGATTTGACCCCAAGGGGGGGAATATATGGGCCTAAATGTACATGTAATGTGTAAATACATATGTAATAGGGTTGGCCTAGTGATAAAGGGGCCTCATGTGCAAGTGTGAATAGGTATATATAGAGATCATGTATTCATTATTGCGTGAGGTAAATTGTGAAGTATGAATGATATTTGGTTAATTGGAGGGGGTTCCCCTATTCTTTAAGGAGTTATTATGTAATTTATATATATTGGAGTTGTGCTCCACGTTGACATTATGTACATGGTGTGTACTTCTATTATTGTATGATATTTTGAGCATTTGGTTCATTACATTTGGTATCAAAGCACTGAGCCTAGGGTTTTTCTCCTCAAGATAGACATTTTTTCATTTTCACTATAATTTTTTCTTGGAGAATTTTCAGAAGGGAAAACTTGGAGAATATTTAGAAGACTTATCAGAGTACCTGTGGTGTGAATTTCAGCTTCTGGGTCATTTTACTTTCGAAGATACACTCTATGGAAAATAGGGTATCTAAATACTCCTATTGAATAGTATCAAATAGGTGTTCCGGGTAAAACAATCATAAATTATTCCTAGAGTATCCAAATTGAGTGAGACTAGTTGCATTGAATAGTAAACAGTCTGCCAAAAATCATCAAGGTGTGTGGAAGTTAATATAACTTCCACTTGGCACATCCAATTTTGGTTAGACTTGTGGCATTATAGAGATGAAATTTCAGAGTACTACAGGTTGCAATTTCAGACTCATAAGGGCCAAAATTGCAGAGATACATTAGAAGTAAGGTTGGAAAGGAGGGAAGACTCCAAATCAGGGTTTCCAAGGTATGTTGACTTAAAACTATCATAACTTTTTATGGGAATGTCCGATTGAGCTGATTCAAAATCTGTTGGAAAGATAAAACCTATAATATCATATTGGAACAAGGATTATAACCATTTGACACATTTATCCTTAAGATACTGAGGTTTGAATTCAAGGATCAGGGTTAGACCTAAATTAAGAATCAATGACAATACCTAACTTTAGTGGAGATGAAGATAAAGATGAAATCAGTCCCATGGAATGGTTGAGGATGGCGAAGGAACATTGCATGAGGATTGGTGTAAGTCCTTGTGGGGCATATTTTTATTTTTTTGGTGGAGATCATAAGTGGTGGAGAAGCCTTGATGAAGATACTAGACTCCACTCCACATGAGAAGAATTTGAAAAAACATTCTCAGATAAATGGGTTAGGGATACAAAAATGGAGGAAATGTATAGAATTCAAGATGAATTAAAAGAAGCAAAGGAAGATATTAAGAAGGGTGAGGATCTATATAAGATAATGTCCCTTAATGAATCACTCATTAAGGAGGTTAAGAACATAAGAAAGAAAATACTAGCAAAGACAAGTGGGAAAAAGATGAATCAAGGGAATATTTGAAAAAGAAAGAAGAAGAGATATGTAGTGGAAGACATAATAAAAAACTATTGGATGAGGTTAAGAGATTGAAAGAAGAAAATAAGAATTGTCAAAATAAATAAGAAAGAAGGATCTTGGATGAAGAATTTACCAAAAGAGTGCAAGAGGAAATTGGAAAGAAGGTTGAGGAATCCTTAAATACAGATGAGGTAAAGTCAGAAATGAAAGCCAAAATTGAAGAAGGACGTCAGAATTTGATAGATGGGGTCACCTTGCAGCTTCAAAAGGAGAAAGAAGACAATATTAAAGAAGGTCAAAAGAAGATACTTAAAGAGGTTGAACTCCATCTAGAGTATGTACATGCCAAATATGACGGTATTATATCCAAGGCTAGAGTAATCAAGGACCAAGAAAATATGATTGAGGATGCCATTGTCTTTAAAAAGAATATAGATGAAACATATGTGAAGAGTGAAGAAAAACCGTCAAATGTGAAACTGTATTGACACCCTCATTACCAAGAAACATTTCAAGGAAGACAAGAAGGATGATATCAACATTATGAAGGAAGAATATGGAATACTTGTCAATATTCATGGAACAAGGAATCACTAAAATATTCTTCAACAAGCTATTATTAGAGACCAACAACCACTACAATTGGAGAAGCTTCAACAAAAATAAATGGAATCAATGGAAATAAAATTATGCAACAACTAGACACCAAGGATTAAGACTGAAAATAATTGATTTTAGATGGATAGATCATCAACAATGGAATGAAGAAAGTAGGAACATAAGAAAATCATATTACTTGGTTTCATCACATGTGAAGCCTTTAAATGCAAAGATTTGAGGACAAATCTTTTTGAAGGAGGGTACTATGTTATGACCCAAGGAGGGGCATATATATGGATAAATGTATATGATATGACCCCAAGGTGGGGAATGTAAGAGCCTAAATGTAGATGTAGTGTGTAAATACATATGTAATAGGGTTGACCTAGTGATAAAGGGGCCTCATGTGCAAGTGTGAATAGGTATACATAGATATCATGTATTCATTATTGGGCGAGGTCAATTGTGAAGTATGAATGGTATTTGGTTATTTGGATCGGGTTACCCTATTCTTTAAGGAGTTATCGTGTAGCTTATCTATCTTGGAGTTGTGCTCCACGTTTACATTCTGTACATGGTGTGTAATTATGTTATTTAATGATATTTTGAGCATTTGGGTCTTAAACTACCAAGAAAGATTGAAGAGAAGTAGAAGCTAAAGTAGACCCTAAAGGGGAACTGATTATTTCTCTAGATGATTTGAGGAATGCAAGGGAGAAGAAAAAAATTCTAGTGGAACAACCACAGAGGTATCAAGAAAAGAATACATTGCTAGAAGAGAAGCTAAGTGAGACTGGAAATATTGTCATTATTTTAAACAAACAATTAGAAGTGGCTAAGAAGACTGAAGAAAAATTAAAGAATAAATTAGAAGAGAAAGATACCCAACTAAGAAAAAATCTGAAAAATGATATGATTCAAATAGAAGAGGACAAGAAAACTGAAGAAGTCCTAAACAATCAACTAAAAGAGAAGGAAGAAATATATCAAGCAAAAGAACTTGAAATTGTTTCTCTAAGAGAAGAAGTGAAAATAACAATTGCCACAAACTTGAAGTTTGAGAAGAGTTTATCATCCTTAGAAGACATCCTCAATCAACAAAGATATCCCAGTGATAAGACATGTATTGGTTATGACCACAAGCAAAAACACATTGAAGAAGAAACGAGTTCCAAACTACCAAGAAATACTGAAGAAAGACCTAAAAGTCATAAAAATGGCTCAAAGGATTCCAATGGCAGAGTAAAAGACCATGATCAATCACGAAATGAAAATAAATCATCTCAAAGATCTCCATTTAAAAGAAGATCCTTTGCTCCCAGGTATCAAATTTTCTTTCCTGGTTATTGTTTTTCTTGCAACAATTTTGGACATAAGGCTGTAGACTACAAAGCTTATGAAAGAAATACTCAAGTAAGGAATAGATGTATCTACAATAATGTTGAATGCTACAAATTCCATAACTATGGAAACATAGCTCGAGATTATAGAAGCATGATGGAGTCTTCTATGAAATAATTTTTTCATATCAAATATAAGAGGTTTTGGAGAAGAAAAAAAAAACAAGAAGAACAGGCCAATGGAGAATTATCATAGGAAATACCCATAGGAGTTGCAAAGATGAGTAATGTAACACACCCATCCAACCACAGGCTGGGCATGTTAGCTACAAGTCCCTTCTCCGGACTAATTCGATCCTTGGTCTTGTTTTTCCTAATAGGGAATGCATGAAAGATTCACATGCATTGATCAAGATTTAATCTAAGCATATAAACAATGAAGCATACGACATGCACAATAATAAACAACAATCATGTATATTCTAATCATATCAAATTCAACAATTATTAAGTACACAACAAAATAATTCATACACAGGTAATTAATACCATAATAGAGAGCACTTATATTTTATAAAGAAGACACCAACTGGCTGTAGACCAAGGATGTTCCAACCAACCGTAGACACTGTTGTTCCAAGTATCAACAAAAATGTCACCCCAAGCCAGGGCTATGAATCCACAAAGACGGTTCCAGAGTGTTACTTGGCTTCCCAAACCATTCAATAGTCAAGCTCTCACAAGCTTCTCCAACATTGACAACAATCCAAGTATCAAAATCTCTTCTACCCAACTTGCACCACCCAAGAGAATATACCTCCACCTTTCTCTTCCAAGGAGTCCCTTAGGAAGTCCCTCTCCATTTAGGGCTCCAATGCAGCTGGTCCAGAATCTCCATGCTGGGAATCTCAGGACTTGTAGTTGTGATCAAAGATGGTCACAGGCCAAGCATATCAGACATGTAGGCCTCATATCATGGCTTGACTACACCAACAATCTCTACAACCCACAAAACCATGGCTTCTCTTTAGCATCTCATATTCCTTTCCCAAGACAAGACACTGAAGTGAGGAAATATGAGTGAATGAAGAGATGGAAGGAGTGTAGACTCCACGAGAGAGGATGAATAGTGACCATAATGGGTAAATGAGCACATGAGGTGACTAGCAACAACACCATAATGGGGAATGTGAATGAGAGTATTTTCCAATGGGAGAATGAACGAAAGAACAAACCAACCAACCCCTCGTACAAACCAGGGACAAGTTTTTGTAATTTGTGGGGATCAAGAACCTCTTGGTCTTCCCCCAAGATCTCATGTAACTAATTCCACCCCCCCCATTACACACAAAATGGGTAATATAAAATAAATAAGCACTTATCCCCTTAGCCCCCTCTCTTGTGGAATCATAGCCCTATATAACTCTATTCCTTGTTCGTCTAGCAACCAACTATGTATTTATTATTAATAATGATAAAAACATTACATTTCTTAGGCACACTAGCCTTTTAATAATTGTTTGGGAACTCTGGCCTCTCAACAATGTAACAATACATTATTTAATATGGGAGTTCAAAACCCGGGGTGTTACAAGTAACAATGATACATATACAAGTAAAGAGGAATATGTCATGATTACAAATGATGATCCTATAATAGAGAAACATTATACATTATTCTAAACATTTTGGCTTACATACTTCCACTGAGTATCGTGGATAATGTTGAGGGGGATTCTAAGTGGCAGGAAAAGAAGACCAAAGAAAGGAAAATAGAGGATTGTACAAAGAAGAATATAGTGGCTTGGTAAATCATACAGGAGCAAAAGGGGAGATAATTCATAAAGCTTCAATAAATGGTCCAGTCTAAGGGGGAGTCGACACTATCAAAGGGGGAGTGTTGTTGAAAAGGAAAGATGCTCACAAAGATAGCATTATAGTCAAAATATGGAACCATTGATCATAGAGGGAGCAATCAAATTAGTTAAAT
Source organism: Picea engelmannii (assembly GCA_009831015.1). Classification (NCBI taxonomy): domain Eukaryota; kingdom Viridiplantae; phylum Streptophyta; class Pinopsida; order Pinales; family Pinaceae; genus Picea; species Picea engelmannii. The sequence continues at coordinate 16,704 of ML814064.1, read as the reverse complement.
GACAATGGATGAAAGCATGAAGATGTGAAGATCAATAGAATAATAAATATAATAATGAAATTCTAGAGGGGGAACAACTATTTATCTTGTATGTCAAAGGGGAGAGAAATAAACAGTTGGTGACAGGGGGAATCACATGATAAGAAAAAATGAGCCCTTTACCATTGATTTCAAAGAGGCAGAGAAACAAAGTGATGGATAGAGTGAGAATGCATCACTGCAAAAGGAAGAAGGTGTTTCCATCAATGACAAAGGGGGATATTATCGAGAAAATGTTGTCATTTATGTCAAAGTGGCAGTGATGATGATGATGTGGAAGTAATGATAAGGATGGAGCAATGATTGTAACATCCCTGTTTTCAAACCCCAAACTAGCAATATATATATTTTAGATGTCATATATGGCCGAGATCCAAAGTGATGTATATTGTAAATATAACATATGGTCGAGAGCCAACATGATGTATATTGTAAATATAGAATATGGCTGAGAGCCAAAGTGATGTAATATGTAAATGATGCAATTTGAATGTAAATGAATAGAATGTATCGCCATATGGACATGGATGACGATTTCAAGGCTAAGTATCCACAAGAGAGGATAGGGGTCCAAGGGGTAGAGTTACCCATATCTATTAAACCAAAACACATTTCCTATTTTTCTCTAAATTATCCTTGCCATGAACTTCCATTAGTTGTTGAGTGTTCTAGAGCCCAATCATTGAATTCATGTAAGAGGGTTGGTGCGAGAGTAACTTCCCATCATTATTGAGAGCACGGGGGATGATTAAAATCATCTTGGGGTAGAGTTAAAGTCAAGCAAGCAAGAGAAAGAGAGGAAATTTGTATGGGTAGGAGACTAGATTTTGCATAGAGAGTTGTTTTTACATGGAGTTTTTTGGCCAACAATGGAGTTTTGAGTGTGGGAGATTGAAGGAAGTTGTTGTGGACATGTTTGGGTGCTAATTGGAGTTGTAATTTCATGGAGAAAGAGGCTATGTGCTTGGGAGTGACGAGCTGTTTAGAATTCATCAAAGAAGCAGGTGTTTTGGCTGCTAGGAGAATTTGTATTACAACTATAGAATTCTTGAAGTCCCAACAAGTAGAATTCCTGTCCAACCTTTGTTGGAATCCCTAGAGGGGAGTGGAAATGCCTGAGGGACTGTGAGCAGTGAAGGGGGATTCCATCCCTTGGGTTGTGTAGTTTGAGGGGAAGAGTGTCGGTGGAATGGGATTAGCTGAGAGTTTAACTGCTGAAAGGGGGACATTAGCTAGCCTTAGGGACCTTCGTCTCTTGTGGATTCATAGCCCCAACTTGAGGGTGTATTTTTGTTGAGAACTAGAAAAACAAGGCTATGGTTGGGAGGAATGTTTTTCCTCTGCAATGAGTTTCACTTTTTATTAAAATAAGTGTTCTCATGTGCTATTTATATCCATGTTAGCTGCTGATATATTTGTTGGCAATTTACTCTTAATTATATTTGGATATTATTTCTTATTGTGAGAAGAATAATGCATTTAAATCCTTGTCTATGTGGTGGGATGTTGCTGTATGTTATTTAGTTTTTTCTATGCATAGTTGAGAAATTATATTTTCGTATTTAACTAGCATAGACAGTTTCAAGTGTATGAATGTCACGATGTTGGTTCTTTCCACATTTATCTTTATTATCAGAAATTTTATGGAGTCATTTTAGTAGTGACGTGACCCATCTAGGGATTGGGTACATTACAGAGTGGTATTAGAGTGTCTCGTTCAACACTAGACCTATATGGGCCAATAACTAGTGCAAATTTGAGTAAATTCATTGTTGCATACTTTGGTCTGTACGAATTTGGGGAAAATTGGGGAGAAAATCAGAGTTAAATTCCCAAATTCTTGGTCAAGATTCATGTTAGAATGAATCATAACTATTTAAGATAATTTAACGAAGTTAAAATGTAAGTTGTAGTACTGAATTTGACTTGGAATGGTCAAATTTTAAGTTTTAATAGTTGTTGTAGAGTTACAGGCAGTTTGGTGAATTGATGACCGAGATCTCTTTTTATCTTGAGATCGATGACTGAGATTCATCATGATAAATTCAAAAATCCATAAGGTTCAACCATTTTGAAAGGTTGATCAAATCAATGATCAAGATCCATTTCAGAGGTTTTTGAAATGGACTAGATCGACGACCTGTGTTCGTTTCGACCATTGAGGATATGGACTAGAACTGGCAACTAAGATAATTTTCGATAATAGATCGTTGACCTAGATTCACCTTGATTGTGATCAATTTTTTTTTCTAAGTGTTAGAGTTCATCGAAGGACTTCACTGACGACCAATGGTCACATCAACGAGATTTATAGAGGGTTTGATGTTCGCTATCTAAACTCACCGATGGTCGATGGTCGAATTGGCGAGTTTGGTGAAGAGTTGAGTTCATTCAAAATAATTCTTTGATTTTCAATGACCGATGGTCAGGGATCGATAGATTTTGGCCAAAATTTATAAGTGTCTAGGTTCACCAATGAAATTCGTCGATGGTTGTTGGTTGGGGATTGACAGGATTTAGTGAAGGTTTCACGTGTCGAGAGAGGATTGTCGATGGCCAGGGATCATAATATGATGATAAATTTTTTTCTAAGTGTCAAAATTCACCAAGAAAACCCGTCAATGGTTGAAAATCGTGGATCAACAGAATTTAATGAGAGTTTCATTCGATCGAAATAAACCTCATATCGTCGATCGCCGATGATCAGGCATCGACAGATTTAACAAAGTGTTTTAAACCTTCCAAGGGAAGTGGATGATGGCCAATAAGGGAAAAGAGGATGACGACATCATCATCCATGTTTCATGTCACATTGACATCCACATGTCATTCCATGTCAGCCAAGTTAACATATGAGGATGATGTGTCATGCCATGTCGATGACTACGTGTCATGCCACTTCATCATAATCGCCATGTCAACAAAGGGGTGGTTGATCGCCGATGGTCGGAGTTCAAAGAATTGGTAATATGAATGTTTCCAAAGGAATTCGCCGATGGCCAATCACTGATGGTAGGGGATTGATGAGATTCGTGTTCCACGTTTGTTTACGCAAGATAAGGTTAGGGATCAACGAGATTTGTGATTATCGAGGGTCGAGGAAAACAATATGAAAGTTAGATTTCACAAAAGAAATCATTGATCGCGGATTGTCGATGGAGATTGGATAAAAAAATCATATTTCATGCAATTTGAAATGGATGAATCAGATTAAAAAGGTTGTTATAGTAGTAAAACAATCAATTTTTTAAGAAATTTTTGATTTTTTGAAGCTCACGAACTTGTGGGCCGATTTTGAGACCCTAAACGACGTTTTTAACAAATCAAAACCCATGAGAACAAGGCGTACCAAGGTAAAGTGAAAAAAGTGTACCAAGGTAAAATTTATCTCTACATATCATAAACAATAACTTGGAGAGAGCTATCGAATGAGCTAAACAGTTTGAAAAATAGAGCTCGTATGAGAAAGTTACAACCAAAACAGTAAGGGTGAAATTTTGACACTAAATTTAATTCCAAAAGGAATAACTCCATGCTCAGGAGTCCATTTGGGGCACAAGAGGAGTTTATGGAAATATTATGACCCATAGAATCTAGTAGTGAAATCCGATCTTGGTTATGGGTACTTGAAAAATGTGTTGGGAGTGAAAGAAGGCACCTGTAGCATACAAGGATAAATTGGGTAAAATAGTCAAAACTTTTCCAGACCATAACTTTAATCTTAGAGCTTGGATTTGAGAAAATGAATAGTCGTTGGAAAGGTATTGAGGATTAAAATACATCTGTAAACCAAATTTTTTAAATTGGGTGTCATATTTTCTCAGAAAGTGATAAAAGAAATTGTTGTAGTAGTAAATGAGTCGAAATTGCAACATGTGGATGTTGTAACTTTTCACTTAGAACTCAGACTGAGGCATGAGTATAGCCGTTGGAAAGATGTTTCAGAGAGGAATTGATTTAAGGAATAATACTTGGGATTAGTGAATTAATATTTTTCATAATTTAAAATGAATAATAACCTGTAATCTAATTAATAAATATTTTGCAATATGATTAATTCTAACAGTAAATATTGCGTGCACATTCTTACAAAATTAGAGATATATAAAAGAAAAATTTAGTTCCTACATGAGAATTATAGATATGGAGGATGCTCGAGGGTCTTTCAGACATGAATACTAATTTATAGGTCTGCACATCAACATGGGTAATGCTAAGACTGGGTTTAATGGAAGAAGAGACATGCATGAGCATGTAACTATGAGAATCTTGCAAAAAAAAGTACAGAGATATAGGGCCGATAATGAGAGGATCATGAAGGATCAAGAAGAGATAATTTAAAGCCTAGATATGCTACATAATAAGTTCAACAAAGATTTAGTCACAAGGCAAGAAGCTAGTGCCAAGGAAGTGGAGGTGTCTAGTTCTCATGATAAGAGGGATGATCATGGAGGATCTAGATGATCAAGGAGTATTAACATACATCAAAATCACCATTCCCTAGGACACTCGACCAAAAAAACATATGCACGATCAAGGTTAGAAAATAACCCAAGTATATCTCCTGTCAAGCATCAGAGAAGGAGACATGGGTCAGATATCTTGCAAGGTGAATTGAGGAAAATCAAGCCACCATTATTTTATAGAGAAAAACAAAAAAGGTGAATATGTAGAAGCATGGTTGTTGGGAATGCTAAAATATTTCCACTTGCATAACTACTCATCAAATGTAGAAGCCAAAATTGTATCCTAACACCTTCAAGGGAAGGCACTATACGGTGGGACTGACTGAAGCAGGTTAAGAACCTTGATGAGAAGATAATTTCTTGGAAGCAATTCAAGAAATACTTTTAACAATAGTACTTTTCAGAATGATATTACGACAAGAAGATGATAGATTTCTTTGAACTCAAACTTGGGAACATGACCATGGATGAATATGAGAGAAATTTCTTGGAAATTATCAGGTATGTGAGCTTCATCAAAGATGAGAAAGTCAAAATTCATATGTTCTTGAGTGTACTTCCATCCTTTATAAGGATAAAATTCAGTTTGATGAGACAAATAATTTAGAGGAATCCATAAGGAAGGCTAAGTATTTGTATGAGAGAAAATGAGGAAGGCCAACTTTCCAAAAGGCTTGGGATGACAAGAAGAAAGGAAAAATGGATCAAAGGAAGAAATGATTCAAGCCACCTTTCATAAGGAATAGACATCAATCATACCAACAAGGGAAACCCTCTCAAGGTGATCAAGAGTGCTTGGGAAAGAGGCCAAGACATCAGCCCATGAAGTGTTGGGATGTGAAGGAGATCACATGTATAAATATTGTCCTCACCTAGGAGATAATATGAAGAATTTGCAGAGCATCAAGCAAGAGGAGACGATATAGGACATGGGAAAAATCATTCCAAGTATCTATGCAACCTTGGAAAATAGACAACAAAACTATCAATCCCACATGATCGAAGTGGAAGGTAAGATTGATAATCATCGCATAGCCATTTTAAATTATTCTAGAGCTAGTCATAGCTATATAGATCCAAAGCTAATTGAAATATTCAAATTGAAGAAATGTGAGCATGAAAAGTCTTGGTTAGTTAAGCTAGCTACTGGTACCAAGAGAAGAATTAATGATCTTGTTAAATAATGCCCTATAAATATGAATGTAACTAACACTAAGAAATATTTGAACATCATATCACTTGGGTCTTATGACTGCTTGATGTTGAAATTTTGGTACGCTCATTTAACCATAGACAATGCCACATTATTGTCACCCAACCATAGGAATTCACATATGCCATCCCCGAGAACACTGACCTTTACTTAGAATAATTCCATAAATCATACTCTAGAACCAATAGATAAACACTAGCTGGTAACTGCAACAACAACTCAAGACAAGTAGAGTGATCCTTCTCCAATGGTAGCGCACAAGAGAGAGAGTCTCCATATCCATAGAATAAGTGTCATAGACAATTGCAGTAGCTACAACTACACTACTCTCTCAACCTTGCACCATACTTAGCAAGAATATCACCAAGACTGTAATACCCCTAGGCCGAACCCCAACTGTAAATGTAAATACAAATGTACTTAAGCTGGTGAGCTGTTTGATATCATTTTGCATGCAACTTTCATGGTATAGTGCGCACATGTACTACACACTAAAATGATGAAGTGTGCACATTCCAGGATACCACACACAACAAACTTAAGTGCGTGTAATTTTGAGGACACAAAGCCTTTATGTATATGTTGTGTTTTATAGGTTGGTGAGCCAATTAGTATAAACTAGGAGGCTTATGTGTTGAATTAGGCCAGAGAGCCTAGATGCTAAAGGGAAGTGATCCTATTTTTGTATATGTCTTATCATTAAAATAATACATCCTTGTGTGTAGACCGACCACGATAAAAGAGTATGGGGGAATAAAATCCACTAGTTAGGGAAATGGGGGAGGGATAAAAGTTAAGGATAAGGGGCTAAGCTAGGGATCTTAAGCCAACAAAGAATATTATATTAATATTCCTTAAATTTTGAAGTATGGATAATTATTTTATCCTAAGTTCTAAGGATGGGGACAAGTGAGCCAAAGTAGTTCTCAACATGACAAGTGTTAAGTTGGGAACATGCATACATATAATTTGGACTTGGTTCATTTTCTGGGAGATTCCATCATCATGGAGAGACTCATTCAACTATCTACCATGCCATTTTGTTACTATCATTGTACCTGTATCGTACCCAAATTAGTACCATATCTGTACCTGTATCTGTACCCATGCCCATACCTGTACCAGTATCTATACTCGTATCCATACATGTGCCTAGTTATCTTAGGAGATGGATCGAAGAAGCAAGTTATCAGGCCCGTGGGAGATTGAAGAGGCGGGTTTTCAGGCCCATGAGAAAATCTCTTGAGGTGAGAGAATTTATGGGAATTTATTCCTGAAGGTGATAAACTGTAGCTACAGGTCTCTGAGACTTCATGTCTGACCTGTTGCGGAAGCCCAGAAAGGAAGTGGGGAAACCGAAGGAATGTTGAGCAGAGAAGGGGCACTATAGGATGTTAGTTTGAGTTGGCACCTATGATAAAGTATTTCCTGTTGTCTGAGATACATTATCCTGGTTAGGAATTCCTTTACCCGGGTGGAGTTTAGTCCCAACTCAGGGGTGACCCACTACTGAGAGTGATGAGCAATGTGGTCTAAGGCTGGGAGGTTCGTGGAAGGATTGCATGCAGTTGGTGATATTTTTACCAAGACAAGTGTCCAATTTGTGTTAAATTACATGCTGCATTATTATGTATGCATTTATTTTATGGATTTTTTCCTGTTGTGTTGCATGTGTATTATTATTATTATTCTATATGAATTTGTGCATTTGCAAAATGTATTTGTCTATTTTAAGTTTTATATATAAATTTCCGCAAGTGTTTCTGTGTGTATATGTTTTGATTTGTATACAATTGATAAATTATATGTGACATATCCCAATTGGATGTTGGGGATGTTACAAAGAGTTTCACCAAGAGAATCACCAAGAGAATCGCCAAGATAATCACTTAATAACACTAGAGAGAGACAAAGACCAAGAGATGACCATACACCCTTATTCCTCCTTGCAGCTATAGTTGTAGTTGCAAATGCAACTCTTCACAAGAATTGCGCTCTAATTAAGTATCCAAATGAGCTAAAAAGTCCTCTATTTATATTAAATTGTCCAATGACTTTTCTAGCTGGGCCGACCTGACTTTCTGGTATTTATATTTTCTGTTTATATTTTTCCTATGGATCCAACTTGTATTTCTAGAAGATAATATTCTAATATTATTTATTCTTCTAGGTCGACTTGTATTCTAAGGTTTCCACACAACTATTTAATGGTTCAATTTCTTTCAGAATATTCTATTCTAAGTCATATGTTACATGCAGAGGTTAATACCTCCTGCAACTACCAAAACATCAACACTCCCTCTTATCTAGGGAGGTATTAACTAATATGTTATTCATGTAGTGGTATCAAACACATCCATCCATATCACATGGCATGGGAAAGACTCACATGGTCTTACATACCAACCTACATGTAGCATCACCATAGCCACACATGCTATCATCTGATCAAACAGATCAAGTATAACCATCATATCCGCACATTATCCATCTAGCTGGAAAACACCTCCAACACTACTAGTTGGCCCTCCAACTAGTAACCTCTGATGCTACTGATTGACACTCTAACTGGGAATCATTTCCAACACTACAAGTTGACATATAGTTCATACATAACTAGTAACTCGTCAACTCACATATAATCTAACTAAAAAAATTAACACTTCCTCTGAATGAGGAAGGTATTCCTCTTGGAATGATCATCATCACTGCTTCTGTGCTTATTCACACCTCGACCATCGTATTGTTTAATTTCATGTATCCATTCATCATAAGAAGTTATGCACTTTCACTGGAGTAGTGTACCAACCTTTGTCTGAGTAGCATACCAACCTATTTTGGGGTAACATACCAGCCTGTGTTGGATAGCATACCAACCTACATTGGGGTAACATACCATCCTGCTTTGGACTAGCATACTAACCTGTGCTGGGGTAACATACCAACCTACATTGGAGTAGCATACCAACCTATGTTGGGGTAACATACCAACCTACGTTGGAGTAACATACCAACCTGCACTGGGGTAACATACCATCTTGTGTTGGAGTAGCATACCAACCTGTGATGCGGTAACATACCAGCCTACATTGGAGTAGCATACCAACCTACGTTGGGGTAACATACCATCCTGCATTGGAGTAGCATACCAACCTGCATTGGGGTAACATACTAGCTTGTGTTGGAGTATCATACCAACCTGTGTTGGGGTAGCATACTGACCTGCGTTGGAGTAGAATACCAACCTATGCTAGGGTAGCATACCTTCCTGCGCTGGAGTAGAAAACCAACCTGCATTGGGGTATCTACCACTATTAGGGATCACATCACTTCCTGTTACCGAGGAATATATCAATTCTCACTATTGGAGAAAAACATTTGGTTCACTCCAATCTTGTCCCTGACAAAGGCTTAGTCAACATATCTGCTACCTATTCATTGGTAGCAATATATTGGAGAAAGTGTCTCATCATAGTCTTCTCCCTCTTGCTGGGAGAATCCTTTAGGAAAAAATAAGGATTTTTACATCTCTAGGCTATTTATCTATAACATGCTTGATCTTGTAGATAAACTTGGAAGCCACCACTGACTTCCCTTCTGGTCTCAGAACCAAGGAAAAGATACATATCCCAATCCTTCTGACTGGCTTCCTCCTCAGTCATTGTAGAAAAGTCTACTAAATCAAGGGAATCTTCCCATAAGATCTCATATCTCCTTGAAGCCTCTAAATCTTTAATCTATCCTTCTCAACCCATGGCATTTGTCTATCAGTTCTGGAAGATGTCCCTCTCTTCCACCTGAATATGAAAATATCTAAGTCTCCATTCTCCCCATGAAGCTTGAATCCCTTTGAGTCAGTATAATATTATGATCCATCTACTCCTCATGATATGTCTTATCAATGTTGCATCCTACAAAGTTTCATGTGATCACGATGGTCTCTTCTTGGTTACTGCAAGAATTCTGGGTAGGCCCTTCTAGCTCTACTAACTCTTCCTGATGATTTGAAGAGTGATCAACTGCACTAGATGGATTTTTTCGATCATCTTTGGAGCCTTCTTCTCCTTACAATAAATATCCATATGATATACTATGTATCTCTCGAAAGTACCCTTCTTCGTATTCTTCTTCTTTGGTACATGGATGTATACAATTGTGTATACAACTTCTTATCTAGATAGTCTGCTCCATGTCTCAAACTAGATACCATCTAATATGTTGTCTTCTGCAACCGTCACTATATCTTCCCTCATATTTATCACCTGTGACCTTCCTAGAACAAGGACAACAAAGGGAAAAATAGTAGACAAGAATAATACTCTTATAATAATAAAAACAAGAACGAAAACAATAATCATAGTAGCTCCTTCTTAGAGCTATTGCTTGTGACCTGCCTGGAACAAGAACCAAAATAAAAATACAATAATAAGAAATAGGAACAACACTCTTCTAGTGTTTTGATCAATTATTCCTCCATGGTAAACAAGAAAACAAGAACAAAAAGTATAATAGCATTTTCATAAGAACATATCTATGCCAACAAGAATAAAAAGGAAATCTCATAGTAATCATCATATTATTACCAAGGTGACTTACCTGGAAGAAAAACAAGAAGTATCTCCTAGAGGAGATGTTAGTTCATCTTGTGACCAAGTACAATAAGCATTTATATCAATAGTACTCACATGCTTCCAAGTATTCACTATATCTAGCAGTAATAGAACCTTTCAAGGATTG
>ML814063.1:144404-181538 GCA_009831015.1 Picea engelmannii | reverse complement strand
TGGGTAGAGAGAGAGTAAGAGGGAGAGAGGGGGGAAGGATTGAGCGAGGGATCGAGGGAGGGAGGGAGAGAGAGAGAATCAAAGGGTGGGAGAGGGAAGAAGGTGGAGAGAAGACTGAGAAAGTGAGTGGGGTAGAAAGAGAGAGGGAGAAAAAAGGGGGGAACAATGGGGGAGAGAGAGAGGGGAAGAGGGAGACAAGAAGAGAAAGGAACAGGGAGAGAAGGAGAGAGAGGAATATTTTTTGTTAACATGATTGTGCGCGCGTTCCTATTACTAATAACGCCTATGCTTTAGGAATGTGTGCACGTTCCTAAAACATGTGCGTGTTATTTTCATTTCAAAAAAATTTGAGGAATGCACACGTGTTTCTCAGGAACACTTGCATGCTCCTAAATAATCCGAGTTGGCAATTATGTGTGACAATTTGGTGAGTACCGAAACTATAGGATTAAGAATGTGTATGTGTTTATAGGAGTGAACATGCATTCCTAAATGCATGGATTCCTTTGCACTCTCATTACCACTTTTTTATCCATCAACTTAGTGCACTTCCCGAGAAATGTTGAACTTTCAAAGTTAAAATCATACTTCATAACACTTCTTTTCACAAAAATCAACTAAAATAACAATATACAAGTTCTAATCATACACAAAGAACTAAAAACTATAACACTTCTTTTCACAAAAATCAACTAAAATAACAATATACAAGTTCTAGTCATACACAAAGAACTAAAAACTAGTTATAAATATCTAGACTAGATAAAAACATTCATAGTTTCAAGTGTTTCATCTAATAAAATCTTTCACCTCAATGTCTATAGAGTTCTTATCCCATATCTAACCTAACACATTTTTTAATATTCCATTATCTTACTTTGTTCCCTTATTTTTTTTATATTTACTCCCTCTATCCTCAAAAACTAATTTTAATATTTCAATATTTTAATGAAAGATACGCTAATTTTATATACATTTAATGTTCGGTTATCCTTCTTCTTTGTTCTTTTATTTTAAGGAACATTCTCAATATACTACCAATTGTGTCAAAAATCTTAATATTTAACGATTGAGGAATTTTTTTTTATCGATAATGATTTAACCTTGTTGTCGAATTATTAATATTATAATGAATATTAAGAGTAGATGATTCCTAGAACCTAGGCGTCTTCTCCATCAAACTATATCTACCATTTCAGCATTTAAAAATGGATCGCTTTGGTTGTCATAATCATTTTGGATTACGCTTAGCAACAGCAAGTTCATTTTTCAAATATTTCTTTTAAGTTCATTTTTCAAATATTCCTTTTACATGGAAGCGTTATTGCTTTTTGTTGGTGTTGCTATTGCAATTTGAGGACACAAAGACAGGCTGTAAATGCCGCGAAATTCAGTTCTGTAGACTATTTTCGTTTCTGTTGTTGAGGTTGTTTTGAATTTCAGAACCCCAGAGGGATAATGAGATTATACAGCCGTCATGGAACCTTCTCTGGAAATCGTCATTAGTTTAGCTGGACGAAAGGCTTGGTATTTCTACTAGAAGAAATTATGTTTTATTGATTTCATCATATTATTTCTCATTGTAGTTTATCTTGAAGATTATATTCACTGAATAATGTCATCCTGGTATTTATGGAAAATTAAAGTATAATCAGATTACATGGAGAATTAAAATATATTATTTTTCATTGTAGTTCATCTTGAAGATTATATTTCATCCTGGTATTTATGGAGAATTAAAGTATAATCAGATTACATGGAAAATCAAAATATAGTCAGATTACAATTCTATCGGTTTCCACTGGAATAAATGTTATCAAAACGAGATTTGAATACAAACAATTTCTCGGAACCATCCAGTATACACTTCCTTGACTTAGAAGAACCCGAAGAAATAGTTGGTAATCTTAGTTGGTAATAGACAGTGCAACATCGTACAATGTACTCGAGGAAGTTCAAAGATTCTATTTGTTTGGAAGTTTATTTAGAAATTGTAATATAGGCGAGGAAGGACAGACAAAAGCTATATACATTGGCTATATACAAGGAAGGACAGACAAAAGCGAAAAACTACAGTTATAATGGCTTTTGTTTCTATAGCGCCGGTCGTTTCCAGATTGGGCCTCCACAAATCGTTGATCAGCTCCGCGAATGATCTTACGGCTTACTGTAAAGTTGTAAACCACTTTCAAGTATTCGAATGTTAAGGCCAAAAAAATCTTTCACGCCAATAACTACGCAATAGCTGATGATGCACAAAGACGCATGGGCAACCATCATTCCAACATTAAAATATACCCTTGATGTCGTTTAACATTAAATTGACTTTAATGCAAACATTGGATACTTTACTTTAATTCTTATAAAATATCATGCCTTGATGAAACAGGGGTTTGCCACTTAATTCTTCAATATTTGCTCATATCTTTTGTCATTTTCCTCTGGTTTTTCTTTACTTTAGTAACTGTTAATTTAACATTTCTATCAAAATCTGTAAGAACAAAAACATATTCAACACATTTAATGATTTGCTTCAATTTTTTATGATCCTTCTTCTGCTGCAATTGTGGTATCTTTTTTATAATCATTCTCATCTTCTTTGCAAGTTATTCCTAAAGAAATGTTATTTCAACATGAAACTCATCATTAACTATATTTTCATTTATGTCTTCAATAGGGTTTATTGCAAGATTCTTCTCACATTTTGTCACTATTGTGAAGACAGTTTCACTTTCACCTTTACATTTTATTTCATTATGCACATGTGTATCTTCAGAGTGGGCTCTTGGGTTCTTGTGCAAATTCTTCAACAGCTATAGATTCTATGTCTTGTTTATCTTTTCCAATTATTTTTGCAATGTCAAATTCACTCCATCAACAACTACAATGCTCAATGTCTTAGCTTGATAATGATCAATGTTGTTGCTCCCCCTTTCAATGTATTCCATATCTAGAGTATCCCAAGCTTCTTTGGACCTGGTTGTTGCTGCAACTTTGAGAAGAATGCTCTCATCCAAGCCTTGTTGAATGCAAAAAAAAAACAACTATGTTGCATCATTCTTCTTATTTTATATGAGTTGATCCTTCTCCTCTTGAATCAAATTTTCATAGGATTCTTCATTTAAGGGTTCTTCAAACCCATTCAACACAATATCCTATAAATAATCCATACCCAATTTAGGTCTCATCTTAATGGCCCAAATATCATAATTTTTACCAAAGAATTTGAAAAGAGCATAATAATCACTAAACATATTCATTGCTTCACAACAACAGGGATAAATGATATTAACAAACACAACAATGTATGAAATCTAGCATACACCTATCTTTCACATTCATTAATTATATGGTGTCGGGTACCACCGAGCATGCACCCCAAGGTGTTCCAATTTACCTTAAAACCTAATCCTGAAATAAGGACTCAACCACAAAMAATTCCACTAAATACAAAAAATGGTGAAAAAAGGTGCAACACTTGCACAATCACAATTACAAGAAAAACTCTTTTCAATATGAAATGAAGAGAAAACTAAACCCTTTACAAAAAWWTTTTCTCTTATTTCAAGAAATTCTCTCCATCTTTATTTTTTTCTCTTTTTTTTTCTCTTATTTCAAGAAAACTAAACATATATCTCTCCATATTAACTTATTTTGGCTCTCAATCCTTTTACAATTCCATGCACAACCTTTCCCTTCTTCAAATGCTTGTCAAATCAGAATTAATTCAATAAAAGTTTTTATTTATGGCTCAGTGCCTTGTCTAAGCTCGTCTCCTCTATCAAACCCTTGCGCCTAAATTAACCTTTTTTGGTGAATTTGACAATGGACGCAACCTCAAATTAATGTAGTGCAGAACGAATATACTCCCAAATGAAACACAAATCCTTCTGAGAGCAACGAAAAACACTTCAAGCAATCATGTCATATCTTTACCAGAATTTATCATGGATTTGTAATGGATCTCCGCTACGGACAACTTCAGCCACTCCTCAGGAACCCACAAGTGAGTCGGCTTCCTCTTCGCACCATCCACCGATTTGAGTAAACCCTCACAATTTTTGTGATTTTCTGCCTCCTTCGAGCTCTGCAATTTATCCTCACACTCAGACTACCTTCACACGTTTGCAAATCAGTGCACAAGTAGAATTTGACAAATAAATGACTACGTGACTAAAAATTAGTCACTATATAAAAATGATTAAATTTACTATTTTTTTTAACAGCACAGTTAAAAAAGACTAAATAAATAACTAATTTGATTGTCAAAAACACACATCTAAATAATTAGTCACACAAATAACAAACAACTAAATAATTAATCAATATAATTTGCAAACTTTATACTATGCTACAACCTAGTTCATTATGCAATTATTCCCGCTTGATCCCATTCACATTTTAGACAAGATTATCAAGATTGGATTAGAATCTTACCTCCATGCTAGATATTCCATTGCTAGTTGCGCACTCATCCAGATCTAGGGAACCTAGTGTGATGCAACCACTATAGTTATGTGGATGATTTAAATTATATATATTAATCAATGGTTATAAAAAATATATCATATTTTGTAATATTATAATATTATAATATTGTCTTTATAATATTTTCTATTATCATTTCACTCATTTCATGGCATATTTTCATGACATATGACAAATGTTGACAATTAATATATTCAAACTACTCTTTGAAGTGGTGGGAGAAGAGAGTATTGATCACATTCATAATTTGACGAGGGTACAGAGAATAGACGAGGGTGCAAAAGGTGGGAGAATATGGTGCTCTTCATAATTTGACGAGGGCGCAAAGAAGGTGAGATAATACAACACACTTTAGGTAATTATACAGTTAGTCCATGGGCGTAGAGGGCATGGGTGCAATGGTAAATATTCGACGGGGCATAGGGAGGTGTTTAGAGTTTCAGGTAATATACAAGTAGTCCATGGGTGCAAAGGGAATCGATGCAATGGTAAGTATTCGATGAGGTAGAGGGAGGTGTATTTGGGGTTTTCGGCCTGATCAATATTGCATAGAGGGAGTGGGTGCAGTGTTAATATTCGACGGGGCAGAGGGATGTGTAATTGGGGTTTTCGTCCTGATCAATATTGGAGCCTGTGAGCAATATTGGAGCCGGTGAGGTATGAATTGGAGCCGTAGTCGACCATAGGAGAGCAGTTTTAGTTAATTGGATCATTGGATCTTGGAACCAACTAGAGGAGAGGGGTTTTAGTTAATTCAAGCATTGGAGGTTGTATAGGTACATAAGTAATTTCCATGTAGGATAAAAATGTTGTGGAGAGGTCGTGGAAACTTCTCAAAAGGAGAAGTAAGAATTCAAATTTGTAGGGGCCTTTTGCAGTGAAGTCACATGTAAATAGATTTATGTTTGCAAGACATAGATGTTTGTTTGTATTTTCTATTCTTATATTGGGATCTATTCCTTTCTTGATATTTACATTTACAAAGCCTAGATATTTATGTCGATGATGAATTTGATTTGCCACATCTGGTGTTACTATATCTTCCACATCTGTCAATTGAAAACTACCATCACTCTGCACCTCGTTAGAACCAACTTGTTTTCATGGGGTGGGTGAGTCAGTGCTTGTGAGGGTAATTCTGGTGGTTCTTATTTCTGGTTCTTAGGAGAGGTGAGGTGTTGTTTTGTGAGAGGTGAGGGGCTAAAGGCGAATGGATTAAGTTTAAATTCTAAAGGTGAAATGCTTCTGTTGAAAGGTGAATGGAAGGCTTCTGGTTAATGGTGAAAGGCTCTCTCAAGCCCCTACACTTGAAGGAGTCTTTCACCATTATGTATGCCTTTGAAGGCCTCCCCTTAGTAGCCAATGTGAACACTAGAAAGACTTGACATCTTGTCTTTTCTTCAATGTTGAGACTCTTAAATTTCTAGCATATTTATTGTACTTTCACCTTATTTATGTCTTCTCTTGGTTAAACATTCAATTTTTTGATAGACACTTAGTTTTTTCTCTCTCTTCTTTCAATATTGATTGGGTTGTTTATTTTTCACTACCGTGTTTTGTGCCTACATTGCATGTATTTTTATGTGGAGAGTAAGGAATACATTAATATTTGAGGGAGGGATGATCATTCCATTCAATGCCTTCCATTGGATTATGTATGCCTTTGAAGGCCTCACCCTTGGTAGCCAACATGAGCACTAGAAAGCCTTGACATCCTCTCTTTTGTTCAGTGTTGAGACTCTTAAATTTCTATCATGTGTCATATACTTGCAAATTATTTATATCTTCTCTTAGTTAAACATTGAATTTTTTGATAGACACTTGGTTCTTTCTCTCTTCTTTCAATATCGATTGGGGAGTTGTTTTTGCACTCCCATTTTTCGTGCCTACATTGAATTTATTGTTTTAGTTTCATTGACCTACTTGTATGGTCATTCATTGGATGTTACTAAAATGATCTTACCTTACCTTATCTTATAAACACTCAAATTGACATCAATGATTCCAAAGAACTATTGCAACACATTTGAGCTTAATGTTTCTAAATGACTATTGCAACACTTGTAAGGAGAAGACATGTCACGAGCTATTTTCAGATGGTATTGTATAAATGTGTCATTATATGATGTGTGGATTGACCTATTTAAATTTCAAATTGTATGATTGAATGATGCATTGTCTTCATTTGTTATTAGTCATAATTCATTATTAATAAGATTACATTTTTTTTTATTATGTTTTCTATATACCTTATTTATACACAAGATAAAAGAAATTCCCTATGTTCTCTACCCTAATGTAGTTTAAAATTTGATGAATCACTCTAGTGATTCTCAAAAATTGTGTCCCCATCTTCCTTTCCTTGAATATTCATGAATATGAGACAAGCACACAAATAGGTTTGCAATGCATCTGTGGAAATATGAAAATAATTGTAACCCTCAAGGGCAATGAAATAAAGGACTTAATGGGTATGTACTATCATTTCAAAAAAATTATAATTAAATAAGACCAAAATTTTACATGAAAGCAGAAAATATGCACTTGGGTCTTAAATCTCACTAAAAAAGTGTCCCACATAGGGATTCCAATACAAAATCAAGTTTTGCTAAGTAGTTTAGTAAGTCCAAATTTCTTGATCTTTTTGCCTTTGTAATGAACCTTGAATTTATGGGCTCAACAATTTCTTGTTGCATATTATTTTTTCCATTTTAGTCGACATGACATATAATATGGTTTACAATTCCAATATTTAATATCACATACAACAAATGTTTCCTATTCTACATAAAATAGTTGACTAGCCCAATTCAATGCTAATATTTTAGTTTATAATCAATTTCTAAATATAATTTATTCTAAGATGATTTTCTAAGTTAATATTAAGTGTTAATATAGCTTAGTGATTAAGCTAACTTGCATTGCAAATATTCCATAGCTACCAATGAGTCTTGTGAATGAAAAAAGTTAAAACATGCTTGCATATCACAACAAACCTTTTTTGCATTCAAGGATGGTAAAAACTTTCATTTGGTTTACTAAGTTGATATACATTTTAAACGATTAACACCGTAGTATTTTATTTTGATGAATATTAGTTCGAAGGGGATTGTTGCATATTTTTGTTCATGTTTTCATATTTCTCCTAGTGGGGAAGACATAATGAAAATCCCCCAAGCCCTTCTAAATTCAACTCTCATTCGTCTAAGGAAATTGAATTTAGGGTTTTGCATGATATTGAATGGAAACATATGGAAGATTGGTTCGATGAATTTGTTACATTTTAATTTAGTGACAAATTTAAAATTGTAAAAAAAAAAATTGTTGAGTGGGCCAAATCCAAACTCAAGCATCCATAAGAGTAGAAATGGATACTAGAAGAAGAAATTCCTAAAATTTTTAGACCTAAAATTAACGTAATTTTCACTTAAGAAGAGATAAGTAACTAAAATATTTTGGAGCCATGAAAAAAAAAGTTTCTTGACTAGCAAGAATCAACATGGAGGAAAAAAACTAGAGAAAATTGGGTAGCATGGGGAGATGAAAACACCTAATTTTTTCACAACTATGAAAAGATGATAAAAATATCAAATACCATTTGGAGTGTTAAGAATGAGGTGGGAGGGAAATATCATAGGTTTTCTGAGATGGTTGAGGTGAAAACAAATCATTTCAATAAGCTTTTTAAGGAACCTCATAGAGAAAATATTGTTGACATAATTTAAATGACAATTTTTTCGTAGTTTTGTAAATGAAGATAATCTTCCATATCTGTCAATTGAAAATTACCATCACTCTACACCTCGTTATAAATTGACCAGCTTCTTTTCGTGGTGTGGGTGATTCGGTGCTTTTGAGGGTAAGTCCGATGGTTCTGATTTCCAGTTCTTAGGTGAGGTGCGATGTTGTTTTGTGAGAGATGAGGGGATAAAGGCTAAAGGAAAATATATTAAGTTGAAAGTCTAAAGGTGAAATGATTCTGTTGAAAGGTGAATGGAAGGATTTTGGTTAATGGTGAGAGGATCTCTCAAGCCCCTACTAGAATTTCTCGATCCCCTCCTTGAAGACAGGCTCTAGCTAGTATATTGACTAATTTATCTCCTCAAACTTGTAATTGATCATGGGTTGGATGAGGAATCATCCTCCAAATCCTTTGACTCCTATTAGATATCCTAATATTTCAGTTGACTATGCCACTAAACATTTCCTATATATATTTCCTATGCTACTAAAGAAGCATTTTCAAATACATGGAAGTGATAATTAACTTTCTATAAGTCAAGGTCAGCAAATAAATCAGGGTACAATGTATAATAAAATTTAGAGTTTGCATAATAAAATTTTTCTTTAACATATGAATCACTTTCTTTTTCAAGTATTGTAATGTGTTCCATGAAAGTACATCTAATAAACATACTCTTGTTATTACATAAATCCAATATTTCTTTCTCAAGTATTGTAATGTGTTCCATGAAAGTACATCTAATAAACATACTCTTGTTATTACATAAATCCAAACTCTACGTGTCCATGAACATTGAAAAATAGTGGTTTATTATCAGTTATTGCACAAGATGATTTATCAAGAGCCATATACTTAGTTTGTTCAAAATATATGTCGAAAGAAAGGGGTCTATTTTTTCAATCACCAAGTCATTATTTAAATGTTCTATAGATAAGAGTTTCATTCTGCTAGTAGGTGAAGAGTTTTCCTCTAACTAATCTTCCTCTTGTTTCTCTTCAATTATAATCAGTAATTCAATAGAGACCTCATGTAGAACACGTTTCATGCTTCCAATCCAAGATATATCCTCCCATGTATTTATTCTTTTGCATGATCATTACTACTTGTAGAAACAAGAACATATCCAACTAGCTATTCCCATACTCATGAAGGGGCTTGTGGTTACACATAGGGTCCTCTTGGTCATCGATACACTAGGAGGAATAATAACTAGAGGCACCATAGTCTATGTCTTTGTTGGTTGGAAGACCCTATCTATATTAGTTGGAAAACCATGTTGAGAGATATATCTTATGTGTATCTTGCTCCATTGAATCTAGTAGATCTAAACTACAATAACAAGTCTGGTCACTTTCTAGCATTCTTCAATATCATAAAAATGGAACTCTGATAGTTTTAGAAAAAAATGTAACTCTGATAGTTTTAGTGCATGATACTTTAAAAAAACAATTATCTCAAACTCCTTCAAGTGCCCCCAAAATCATTAATCTGCAATAAAAGACATAAAATTTGTGAAAACAATTCTTTCAAACTCCTTCAAGTGCCCCCAAAATCATTAATTTGCAATAACTTGGCCAAAACTGAGAGTGAGAAGTTGCAGTAAGAACTACATGCTCCACAAGACTGCCAAAATGTAGAGGATTTAGATCTTCCAAGGCTGATAAACTCCTCCTTCTACGACACCTTTCTCATTTCTGCTTCTCTAAGCAATGCTTGATTTTCCCAACCTCTCTTCACAACTTGAAAATGATAGCCCATAGACTAGCTTAGTTCATTGTCAATATTGTTGTTGTTAAGTACAACTTAGCTAATTTTGTGCCCTTGTACTATCTAAATTACCTGAGATTTGTTAATTAACATATCAAATTAATATTGGAATACATAACATCAAAGATGAGTCAAAGTTGAAGGTTGGCAATGAATCAATACAATGTGTATGATGAGAGAATAGCCGATGAGAATGATATGGATAGGTATCCATGTCCATGTAATGATTGTCTTGGTTGAAAGGTGTGAAAAATAAATTTTATTTATCGACATATGATAAGACATGGGAATAGTGGTGTAAGCCCTTGGAAATAGTGGTGTAAGCCCTTGTAAGCATAGTGGTGTAACTCCTCAAAAAAATTTCATTTTAGTCATTCTAGAGCTCAAATCTCCAACAGGTATTTCACCCTTCTCATTCTTCATGGATGCATATTGTTAGTTTAAAGTTTGAAACTCCACCTGGGTGAATTGTCTTTGAAGCCAAGGATCTGAAACCAATACTTCCACATAGCCTACCACTTACATTATCAAGTGGTAAAGAATCCTCTGAAGTAATATTATCAATAACAATGTTTGAGAAACTACTAATTACACTTCCATTTTCACTGCCTGAAATCCTTGCCTCTTCAATATATTTTTTTGTAAGAATCCAAAGAATAATGCTTGCAATCAATATAAGTATCATTTTAGGATTGACCTCAACAATGTCTCCAGGTAGAAGGGAAACTGAGCATCCAATATTCCTTGCCACATTGATTATATAGGTTGCATTCAGAGAGTGAGGTTGACTAGAGAGAGGAGACCAAGAAGGGCCAATATAGATACCAAGTCAGGTATCTCTACGAGCACAAGGAGGAAAACATAACCAGAGATCATTTCGGGTCTCATAGAGACCAAGTTGAGTCTCTCTGTGTGCATAAGGAGGAAAGTAGTTTGGGTCTCATTATGTGAACAAGGAGCCAAGTTAGGGAAAGCAGTTCGGGTCTCACTACTTGGACGAGTAGCTGAGTTAGGGACAACATTCATCACAATCAAGGAATAGAGGTCGAGTTGGGCATGAAGGAGGTAAAGGAGCTGAGTTAGGCAAAGTACGACATATACTTGGATTACACACTCTTCCATTCTGAAAGGAAAGTGTGCCCAGGTAAGAGGTAATGGTGTAATTTGTTCTTTGAGAATATACCAGTCAAATATAAATCGAGTAGCAGTTCCAGTTTTGTATTTTTTTGTTTTGATATGTATTACCAGTAGAAGTATGGACCTGTACAAGTCGTATGATATATGTAAACTCAACTTGAGTAAATGTTGTGCTTGTATCAAACTAATCCAAGTAAAATTGCACTGTTTTGATGATATTCATTGATGTTGTGTTGTTTTAATGGTGTGGTTTTCATAGGAAAGAGAAGAGCTTTATTCTACTTTTATTCAGAAATATTTTATCCTTCCTAGTGTTATTTTTCTTCAAATCGCTTTTTCATTTGAATGGTATTCCCTCACAAAAAATACTACCTCGATGAATAACTACTGAAACATATTTCATTTTAGTCATTCCATAGCTCAAATCCCCAACGATTAATTCACCCTTCTCCTTATTCATGGATACATATTGTTATTTTAAAGTTTGAAGCTCCACCTGGGTGAATTGGATCTAAATACAAGGATATGAAACCAATAATTATACATAGTCTGTCACTTCCATTATCAAGTGGTAAAGAATCCTCTCAAGTAGTGTCATCAATAACAATGTTTGAGAAACTACTAGTTACAATTCCATTTTCACTGTCTGAAATCCTTGCATCTTCACTGGATTGTTTTGTAAGACTCCAAATCATAATTCTTTCTATCAATATAAGCATTATTTTAGGATTGACCTCCATAATTTATTCATGTAGAAGGAAAACTAAGCATCCAAGATTCCTTGCCACATTGATTATATAGGTTGCATTCAACCTCTTTTCTTCCTCATTCTTGCCTTTTGTGACAATGAACCAGTTCACAACCATAGCTTCCATAAAAATCAGTATATTATCAAGATTCCTTTGTTGATTTGGTATTGCGGATGATATATAAATACAAGAGAAATACAAAATAAATAAGTTTGTTTTTATTGAGATAATTTATGTAGTCAATTATTATAATATGCAAATTTCCACTCCTATACAAGTGGTATCCCTTTCTCCTTGATGCTTAACCTTTATCTAATATTGAATATAGTGCTCATTTTTTTCTAAGGTGACACGACTATAGATAATGGAGAGTTTCTTCATGCTTAACTTTTCTTACTATTGACATATATTTCTACTTTTTGCTAAGGCAACTCGACTACAAATATCCAAAGTTATGAATTGTAAGGTTAACTGCCTTGGACAATGAGATCATTTCTTGTAAAATAATGATTTAAATGCTTTTAATATCATAAATATTATATCATAAAAGAGATTCGAAGGCTCATCACAATGTTTTATGTTATGCACTTCTTTTTTTACATAATTTTCAATGCTTGTTGTGATTCTATTGTTTCATTGTTTCAGAAAGAGAACAGTTCCCTTGGAGATAGTTTGATGCTAATCATAATGTTGTATATTTTTTTGCATGATGGTTTAACCACATGCAGAGAGATCATACGAAACATGTAGTGTCGCCAAAAGGAAAAGGAATTTATAATGTCAAAAAATCTCTAAAGTCTACACAAGAGCATGTCAATATTGGTCATAGCGATCATGAAGAACTCATCGAGCAATGTGTAAAGGAAATTGTTGATAGTGGTGATAAATTTGAGGTAATCATTTTTTTTTTGTGATAGTTAATTTGTCCCAATGTTTTGTCATAAATTTTCACGCTTAAAATGTTCTTTTTGACAAAAAATTATTTCTTGCATTCTTCATGCTTTTGAATTCTTAATAAGACATTCTTCATACTTTTGAATGTTGTATATTTGTTTTTCATGATGAAACCACATCCAGGGAAACTCTATAAAAGAAACGCGATGAAAAGGAAAAGTCCTTATCAAAAGAGCTATGCGAAATGCACTAAGTGATCTCAATATTGATAGCGATCATATTAATGTTGAACTCAAGAATAATGTGCAGTATATTCATAGTGGTACTAGTGAACGCGAGCTCAATGCAATAATTATACACTAAATATTAGAATATAATTATTGTTTTAACATTTTTCATATCTTGTTTTAAAATTTTTCATATCTCAAGATAAGGTGTATTTATTTTTGTGTTTGTAGAAACGTATTGATCATAAAATCCAAGAAGAAAAAAAAGTAAAGTTGTTGGATCAATATGACAATGCTATTGTGGGCATAAGATAGATTCACTCATTATCTATTATACATGGAGTAAAATTGAGTGGATCAGGAGATGCAAATGTAAATGTTATAAAGGTCACACGTAACATACCCCTTCTATATGAAGACAAAATAAATGGATCTGTCCATTTGAAAGAGAAGGAAGGAAGCTTCACACTGTGTCCTTTGAAATATTTGCAAAAAATGATATAAATTTTTTATCACATCTGTTAAACATCTTGGCCCACTAATTTTATGCACTTGTTTGAATGTATGTTCAGGGATATTTTATATTATGGTGTATTTGTAGACTTCGAAACTCTCAGGTATAGTTGTTTGGATGATTGCATGTTTATGAAATAGTTTATGAAGTAGTTTGAGTGTATATTAATGCTCATGGATCTTTTATTATGATGTATGTTTTATTATGGTGTATTTGTGGACTTTGATATATGTGTGTGTGTGTGTGTGTGTGTGTGTGTGTGTGTGCTTGTGTGATCATCTTGCAGTTCATCTAAATTGCAATTTTATATGTTTTAATTTGATTTTTTGTACATTCAATAGTTTGAATGTATATTGTTCATGGATATTATATTATGGTGTCTTTGCATGCTTGGATTGATTTGATGTCATATTAATTTAGTTTTTTCGTCATGATCATGTTAGAACCAATCTTTAATCTTTTATTTAATTTTTTAATTTAAGTTTAATACTAAGTTATTTAATGCTTTAATTTAAGTTTAGTACTATGTTTATTTCTACATTACACAATTAATTTATGGTAAATAAAAAATTATTCATGTCATTATATAATTGGACATTTACTACTAAACTTGTAGTAAATATAATGATTATGCAACTAATAAACATTATATAAATACACTACCAATTTACATAAATCATTGAATCAAAATGACTAAATATACTACTAGTTGACGACAATAATTGATACAAATGACTAAATTTACTACTTGTTGATGACAATAGCTGACTACCACAACTAAATAAATGACCAGTTCATGACAATCAATGACTATAACAATGAGTAAGTATACTACCAATGGATATAAATTAGAGAATAAAAATGATTAAATATACTACTAGTTGACGAAAAATGTTGATTACAATGACTAAATATACTACCCGTTGACGAAAAATGATTATTACAATGACTAAATATACTACGATTTGAGGGAAATATATGATACAAATGACCAAATTTAGTACTTTTTCATGACAATAATGGACTACCATGACCAAATAAATGACCAGTGAACAACAATTAATGAATAAAAAAATGACTGGAGTTACCACCAAAACGATCAACCAAAACAACCAATAAATGACTAAAATTTTGTAGTCATATATTTGGCCATGTTATATATGTCTGAAAATATGCTACCAGTAGTCACGTGACTAAACTTAGTCATTTATATGCAATTTTTAGTCATAAATTTATCTTTTTTCTACTAGTGTACTATCAAATTTGTGGAAATTGATCGACATTTTCAACCTGAAATAAAAGTAGTTATGGATTACATTTGTAGGCTAAAAATTTATATAGTCACACATGGATTTCATGAATTTGATTTACATTTCATAGGATGCATGAATATCATGTACTCCTGGATTATAGTTACTCATTCCTTGATCATTAAAGCCTCACTTGTGATGAGCAGTTGTTGGAAATAAAGAGGCATCAGATTGGGATCAAGAGATTCCCTCATCAAATATCTCAACTTTACATCTTTGGGATTGTGGTCACTCTGAATGCATTGATATAACATTTCCTCAGTTATTATCTGCAATTGATCACATTGGATTGACTCATCTAGATTAAAATATACCCTTGATGTCATTTAACATTAAATTGAAATCACCTAAGATGAATCTAATACAAACATTAGATAAATTACTTTTATTTTCATAAAATATCATGTCTTGATGAAACAAGTGTTTTAGAGAATTTCAAGGATGAAAACGACCAATTCTTCTACAATTCTAGTGGTGAAGAAGAACAAGGAAGAGCTGATAAATGAGTGAGAAGCATGTTGTCATTATTTTGAGCTTCAAACATTTCATTTCCTTGATAAAGAGTCATGGATGAGGCAAAGGCATTCAAAACAAAGTATCTAAACCAGGTTTTAACAAGAGATATTGTAACTGACATTGACCAAATCCTTTTGAGTGAGGTAAGCTATAAACACTTTTTAAACGTTCTTGTGTCATATGCACCCTCTTTTCATCAATAAATTTTTTTATTTTAATGCATGTTATGTACCCTCTTAACATCAACATAAGTCTTACTTGGTTAGTGTTTTCCAAGTTAAATATGCATTGGAATTTCAGTGGCATTGCAGTGTGCCGACATGGGAGGCTAGGAACTTTATCAAAATATATAAAAAAATAATTCATGGCTCAAGTATTGACCTTGTCAATAAGTTTTGAATTTCAATAAGTAAAAGAATAATCTTGAATTTCATTAATTGTTGTGAATACACTAATCTATGTTTTCCACGTATGCTTTTAGGTCCAATGTCAACCAATTTTTTTAGACTTGGCGAAAATGGACTTCAATATTTTGCAATGCACATATCAGAAAGAGATGCAACTTATCTCAAGGTGGTTTCATATTAGACATTCTGATATGATATATTATGTATCTAATTATCATGTAAATATTGATTCCTTTTAAATTTAGTGACATGACCATATGTACTACGTCTATTATGTGCATATATATAGCTAGTGGATAGACTCACATCTACCACATATAAATTTCTATCAGAAACATCACATGGATCTTTAATTTTGGGTGGTTCTAGCCACATTAGAACCCCAATTTTCTACCAACTGAATTGTTCAAGCTCAAGAAGAGGAAACCATTCAGTAAACAAAGAATACACACATAAAATAATTATGGATTTGTTCAACTCTTCTCCACATACACATAAAACTATAATTACAAAATACATACTATGAGATAGTTCTCTAGAACACTCCATACTTCACCTACCTATTAAGTGCAAGCTTACCTATCTTTTATCTAAATTTAATATGCTTATCCTCTATCATATTTATTCAAACAAGTAATGGAGGAATTAATCCGTTTAACACTCCCTCTTAATTTTGACCATTACAAAAATCAACACAAACTATGCCTAAGTGTTGTCTCTGAATTTTAAAAGTATTTCTTCCCAATATGTTGGTGAAGATATCTGTTAATTGTTCATTCTAACCACAAAACAGTAGAATAATGGTACCATAATTGATAAACTCGTGGCTGAAATGATAACGTGTCTATGTGTTTACTCTTGCGGTGAAACACATGATTCTTAGATAATGCAATTTCTAAATTATTGTCGCAACATATAAGAGTTGGCTCATTTTATTCATGTGCAAGATCACTAAGGATCCTTCTCAACCAAACTGCATGACATGGCACTGAATTTCCTACCACATACTCTACTTCTACTGAAGAAATAGTGACGATGGGATGTTTCTTAGAAGCCCATGAAATAAATCTTGTACGAAACATAAATGCATACCCAAAAGTACTTTTCATACCATCAACACTACCTAAAAAATCACTATCTATATATCCAACAAGAGAATCATCTTCTGAAGTAGAATACTAAATTCCGTAATCTATTGTACCTACAATATACCTCAAAATTCTTTTTCCAACTTTCCAATGAGAGATTTTGGGATTCTCCATAAATTTTGAAATTAAACTTATCGCATACATAATATATGGCTAGGTAGTTGTAAGGTACATGAGTATTCCTACAAGCCTCTTATACGAAGTATATTGAATTTTTGTTCCTTCATCTTGTTTGCTCAATTTTGTACATGTTGCAATTGGTGTATCTGTTGGCTTGTATTTGTTCATTTTGAACATTTTCAAAATATCTATGGCATATTTTCACTGATAGATAAAAACTACATTTTCATATTGCTCAATTTCAATTCCCCAAAAATATTTCATGAGACCAAGATTAGTCATTTCAAATTCACTTTGCATGGATGTTTTGAATTCATTCAACAACAAATTTCATGTACAAATAAGGTCATAAACATAGAGACAAACTATCAAATATTTCCTCTCTGGTCTCTTTTGGTGTAAAGTGTGGGCTCATTGTTGCTCATGTTCAACCCATTATTGAGCAAATAAGTATCAATGCCACTGTACCAAGCTCTTGGAGCTTGCTTCAAACCGTACAATGCTTTCTTCAATATGTACACTTAGTACTCTTTACCTCTGATCTGAAATCCTGGTGGTTGATCCACATAAACTTCTTCCTTTAAAAATCCATTTAGAAAGGATGATTTAAAGTCCATTTGATACAATGGCAATTATTTTGGAGATGCAACTCCCAAAACTGCTTTGACAGTATCCAAACATGCTAATGGAGAAAAAGTCTCTCCATAGTCAATATCAGGTTGTTGAACAAACCCTTTTTCTACAAGTATTTCCTTATGCTTCTCTACTTTTCCTTTCTCATTGAATTTTTTCTTATACACCCATTTAACTCCAATTCTAGTTTTACCTGTGGGAAGATCCATAAGATCCTATGTGTTGTTTCTTTCAATTATTTCAATTTCTTTGTTCATTGCATCAACCCATTTTTCTTCCTTTATTTCTTCTTCGAAGTATATCGGTTGATATGATATCAAGGTAAAGTGTGTTTGTTGATGCATGTCATCATTTTGATCATAAATTTCTCTCAAGCTTCTTATTCTTTGGTTCCTTAGATTTTCTATAGTGGGATCTGAATCATCACTAGATGAAGAAGAATAATTGTGCTTTGTTTGTTCTCCTTGGACTTGTACTTGCAATCTTGGAAGTCTTGGTGTAGAATATTTTTGTGCTATAGATTCCACCTGCTTATCTTCTTATATAGAAGGAATCTATTCTACAAGTATTTCACTTTTTTTCTTATCCCAAGTTTTATCTTCTTGGAATTTCACATCTCTTATTACTATCAACTTCTTGTTAATAGGATTTTACAACCTAAATTCTTTAGACTATTCACTATATCCCACAAATATACATTTTTCACTTCTATCATCAATTTTTCTCCTTAGCTCTTCAAGAACATGTGCATAAGCTACACAACCAAACACTTTAAAATGAGAAACGCTAGATTTCATACCACTCCAATCTTATTAAGGGACTTGATATTTCAGACTGCTAGTTGGTGATAGATTTAAAATACAGACTGAGCATGCCACTACTTCACCCCATAATTCATTTGACAAATTCTTGGCCTTTAGCATACTTTTGGTCATATTCATTATTGTTTAATTCTTCCTCTCAGCTACTCCACTCTATTTTCGAGTGTATCTTGTGGTAAACTATCTCTTGATTCCATGTTTCCTGCAATATGTTGCAAATTCCTTGGATTCATACTCACCTCCCCAATATGATCTCAGTACTTTGATGTACTTCCCACTCTATTTCTTTGTCAAGGATTTAAATTCTCTGAATTTTTCAAATGTCTCTAATTTGTGTTTGATAAAGTACACCCATGCTTTCCTGCTAAAATCATCAATGAATGTTAGAAAATAAAAGTTTCCTCCTATTGATTGATTTTTCATTGGACCACAAAGTTCTGTATGCACCATTTCAAGGTATTATTTTTCTCTATATTAAGAATTGGGAAAACTATTCCTTTGGTGTTTGGACAAAATACAACTCTCACATGATTTTTTATGTTCATTTACAATGGTATAACCTTTGACCATAGACTTCTTTTGTAAAATACTAAGACTGCTAAATGGTAAGTGACCATATCTAAGATGACACGACCAAGTCTCATCTAAGATTGATACATTTTGGGAATATAACTGTAACAAAATCACATTTATCAACATCAAAGGGAACATTCTATTTTTGGTAATTTGTATTGTGGCTATAATTTTCTTACTAGGTGATTCGTCCAAGATTGTACACTTGGAAACTTAAAAAATGACCTTATAACCATTTTCATTCATTTGGACTGCACTCATTAAATTATGTCTAAGACCAGGTACATAATAAACATCATGAATATACTTCTTTTCATCTTGTTTGGTTAAAACATAAATTATGCCCTTTTTTGCAACTTTCTTTTGATAATCATCTCCCAATTTAATTTCAGATGTGATAGAGCTATATAAACTAGAAAACAAATATTTCTTCCTTGTCATATGATTGTTGCAACCACTATCCAACAACTAGAGATCATGATTGTTTCTTTCTTATTTTGTAACTTGACATGAAAAAAACATTTATTTAGATGTTCTTTCTTTAGTGTTGGTAACATTTTCTCTACCCCTTTTCAGATATGCTTGTTTATTTTTGCATTAAATTTCATAGTGACCTAAATTCTTGCAGTAGTAGCGCTAGATCCTTGGTTTGTCATTCCATCTTGGCTGAATAAAATTTCTTCCTCTCCCCCTTTGGTTTTGGAGTGTTTTTGTGGTTGTTCCGACTGTTCACTATTTTCTAAACATTCTGAAGTTGATTTGTATCTTGTTTGAGAGTGACCTCTACCTCATATACCTTTGCTTCTATTCCCTCAACCTCTCACTCTGCTTATGGACTCCCAAGACTGGAATTCATTCTTGAAAGATTCATCATTTCAACTGAACCTACTTTCATGGGTTAACAAAGATCTCATGAGTTCTTCAAATATCAATTTTGATAGGTCTTTTGGTTGTTCTATGGCGACTATGACCATATTAAACTTATCATGAAGGATTTGAAGTACCTTCTCAATGACCTTTTTCTCTTGAATTTCTTATCCATGGGTGATAAGTTGATTCATGATGCTCATGACATGGATCACAAAATGATCCATATAATCTGAATCCTTCACTTGAAGTGTCTCAAAACTCTTCCTAAGTTTCTGCAACTTTGCATTTTTTACTTTATTAGTGTCCTGCTAGGCTATTTCAAGAGTATCCCATGTCTATTTGGCATGATATGTTACTGTGAATTTGGGGAAAATATATGCTGATTAAGGTTGGTTGTCATTGATGTCAACCCTTGAAGAAAGCCCCGTAGAACAAAGGTTTGGGTAATGGACCCAAGATTGTTTGGTGTAAATATGAATCATTACTTTTTTTTCATGGTTGATAAGAAGCAAATATGGATGAACTCCAAAGTGGTCCCCTTATGGTGAAATCCCTCACGGGAAGATTCTTTGCAGAGTAAGAGAACCCATGATTAATAGTGGAATAATGAGATGAAGGATAGTGAATTTGTTAGGAAAAATATCCTAGATGGATATTTCTTGTCATGCCATTTCGGGTGGTATGTATAACGTCACATAAATCTTCATGGTTAGAGAGTTATGACCATATGAAGTTGGAGAACCCAAGTTTGGGTAATGGACCCAAGTTTGTTTTATGGATAACAATATGATTTTTGGTATATTTGAAGGTAATAATATTCTATATGGATAGTACATGTCATTCCATTTCTGGTGGTATGTGGAATGTCACATAAATCCTCACGGCTTGAGAGTTATGGCCTTACGAAGTTGGAGGACCCTCATATGTCATCTAGAAGCCCCAAAAGGTCAAAGTAGTCAAAGTGGTTTAAGAGATTTTAAAAGGTAAATAATAAAGTGAAGTGATGAGTGTATTATAATTCAAAGTGAATACAAAATAAATTATTTCAATAATAAATTTGATGGAGAAATTAGAAGTGGCCTAACCCTAAAATAAGAAAAGTGGGCCAAGTGACCTAGAAGATGCTTTTAAGGAAGCTACTTGGAGAGTATAAATAATAGGCAAGGCTCTTTCATTTTAATTACACTTGAGAATATTGAATATCTATATGTGTCTGAGGTAACCAAGTATATCTAAGCCAAAATTCCGAGGGAAGGAGAAGAGAAGAAGGCTGAAATGCAAGGAAGGATAAATTCTTTTGATGGTGCTTTCTAACGTATGTTATTTGCAGGTCATCTCACCATTTTCGCTATAACTTATTTTCTATAATGATTCAGACTGCAAAATTTATATTCCATTGAGAAAACATATCCAAGTATCTATGGTAAAAAATTCATCTTGTGGTTCATTGTATTTTGGGAGTTACACTCCATGGAAAATAGGGTTTGTGGCTAGTCCTGAAACTAGTCAAAAACAGGTGTTTCGTGCAGAAATGTCATAACTTCTTCATAATAGATCCAAATTAAATTATACCAAATGTGTTGGTTAGTGTACACTCTATAGTATACTGTGTAATATTTTCATATCATTTAAACAAATATTCCATGCGGGGCACTCTCTACAAGGTCGCTCTCTAGAATAAGACATAATTCAACAAGGTATGCCATTTTTTCTATAAATCCTTTTCTGAGAGGTTCCAAGTAGTGAAACCTGGAGGAATTTCATAAACCACGCTGAAGAAAATTATGTATTAGTTTCATATATTTATACATTACAGGTACAAAGTTATGATTACTTCAAGTTAGGGTTTTTGACTAATCCAAAACTAGGGATGTGAGACTAAAGAAAAGTTTGATGAAAATGCTAGTCTCTTGTTGTTAAATTTAAGGAAGGTTTGTAGGAATGTTATCATATAAACTAGGTCTATTACAGAGCTACAAATCACATTTGGATGATGAAATTGATGATGGATTTTGGTTGAGGTACATGTTGAGTACATGGTTAAGACAAGTAGTTGATGAGTTGGCATATACATGAGGTGTATAGTTGATGATGTTGGTACATATTGATGAGTCATAGTTTATGAGTAGTTGACACATGATTGGTACATACTTGGTACATGGTTGGATGCACTTGTTTATGGTACATGTTGATTACAAGTTGTTTGGTATAGGTTGGTGCATGGTTGATGCATGGTTGATGCATGGTTCAGATTTATTGGTACAGGTTTACAGTGGTATATCTCATAGTGATAGTGTGACAATGTTTCCATCATTCTACTTATACTTTAGGGTGGCACGATGGGGCAAGGACTGGTGGTTGTAGCCACCTTTCGGTTGTAGCCAGAGAACATAGGGAGTTGCAGCCTCCTTCTAGTTGTATTCATAGAATTGGGGAGTTGGAGCTTCCCTCGGGTTGTAGCCTGAGAAACTAGGGGGTTGGAGCCTCCTTCCAGTTGTAGCTAGAAAATAAAGGAATTTGGTGCTTCCAATGAATGTAATTCTTCAAGACATATAAGAAAAAACATTATGTGGTTTTCTCTCGATTTGGGGTTCCACGTAAAACATCGGCGTACTTTGTATGTGTATGATTGTTCATTTGTTCATTTCTTATTTTCTCTGCACTTATTGGATGATAATGCTACATTGATATAACACTTGGATTATATGGTTAAAAATGATTAAATTTCTCTATTACTGATTCACCCCACCTTTCAGTAATCCAACAATTTGTATTAGAGAGAGGTTCCTTCAGGAAACAGTTTAACCACTGGAAGGAGATCATGGATTATTCTAAGAATGGAGTACCAATGTTTGATGGTCATAATGGTTTTAAGTATGAGATTTGGAGTAGAAGGACGGAAGTATTTTTACAGGAACAGGGACATTATATTTGGCTATCAGTTGTTATAGGATATTATAGTTCAAAAAGGAAAAAGACTTCAGCCAAGAAGGAATTGAAGAAGAATAACAATATAGCAATGGATTTCATCTGGGAAGGATTGCCTAAACCGGTAAGAGAAAAAGGTTGGTAAATGTTCATCATCCAAAGAACTTTGGGATAAGTTACATGACATATATTCTTCACCCATCGCGAATTCAGAAAATGCCAAAGAAGATGTAGATACAGAAAAAAAAGAAAGATGCTCATCATGTTAGACAGATTCAAAAGAGGAAGAGTATGATGAAACATAAGTTGATTACAAAGAAAAATTGATCAGTGCAATTAAATATCTAAGGAAAGAAAGAGAAGAAAACAAGTCATCCAAGAAATAATTGATGAAGCAAAAGCAAAGTGTTCAAGGTTCCAAAAAGGATTAGCATGTCATCAAGAATTTAAGAGTTGAACTAGAAGAGGCCAAAAGAATTGAAGAAAATATAGAATATCAAAAGAAATGTTTAGAAGCCAACATAGCAGCACTAAAGGAAGACACATAAAATAGAGAAAATATATTGATGGATCATCTCAAGGAAAGAACCAATGACTTAAACAAACTTGAGGAAGAGTTTGGTCAAGAAGAGAGAAGACTGGAAGAAGAAATAATTGCATTGAAAATACAACTTGAAAAAGAAAAGAGAAGAGAAGAGGTCATGAAGTCTCAGATAATGAATAAAGAAGAAGAGGTTGAGAATCTTGAAGAAGAAGTTGTCACACTAAGAGTCAAAATCGTCAAGCTCAACCAGAAAGTTGAAGAGATAGAAACATCCACATCAGTTGTAGAGAATGAAGAGAAGCACTCTATGTTGCTAGAAAAGAAGAATGAAGAAAATAGAAAGAGTTATGTAGAAATAATCAAAGCAAGGAATCATGATCAACCAGAATCTAAGAAAAATATTGAAGATACATATTCGAGAATACCATCCATGTTCAAGCCACAAAGAATCTTCAATCATGATCATGGTCAGTCAAGGAAAAAATTCATAAGGACTTCACCACAAAGAAGACCATTCACTCCCAGGTATGAAAAATTATTTTATGGTCATTGTTTTTATTGTACTAACTTTGGACATAAGGTTGCAGATTGTAGGGATTATAAAAGAAATGTTCAAACAAACCGTGCCTATGTGGTCGCACATAGCATTGAGTGTTACAAATGTCATAAATATGGACACATAGCTAGTGATTGTAGAAGCATGATCGATACTTCCATGAAAGAGAATATTGATATCAGATATAAGAAAGTATGGATAAGAAAACAAGAAGAACAGGTGAACAAATACTAGGTACCACAGATTGCAAGATTGACAATAAAACAAGATGAAGAAAATTCTACAGAGAAAAGAAAAGATGTCAGATACAGAAAGGTTTGGAAAATAATTTAAAGAAAGGAAGGACATGTAAATAAGGGACAGGTTCAAGAGATTGTACTTTCATACATTGTAGTGAAATATGAATCCAAGAATAGAAAGAAAGAAGTCATAGCTCAGAGAGATAATGAATCTACCAATGAAGATACTGATGAATCTACTAATGAATATGATGATGAATACACATCAAAGCAGGAATTGTTCTGAGCCATTTGGCTTAGAGACTCCCAAATAATATGAATATTAGATAGGGGAGTCTATGCGATAGTTGTGACAGACCAAAGAACCATCCTTCGAGCAGCTTGCATAGTTTGAGAAGACAGATTCAGAGCAATCAGTTAGCAGAATTACAGTTTGATAGTATAATGATAAATGGGTTAGCATTATGGACAGTTGCATGAGTCTTGGAAAGTATGGACAGAGATGGATTTGTAAGAACACTTATTAGGTTTTGATAGATATATGATAGTGGATGAGAGCATGGATTTATAGATTGGTTTAGAGAGTGGTTCAAAGACAAAGGAACATTATCGTAATGGATGATAATTACATAGGAAATGGCTCAAACAATGCTAATGGATTACAAATTGACAGATATTTTTTGGACACAGGTAGTGCATACATCAGTTCACATTCAAAACATAGTAATGCTCAGAAAAAACACTGAAAAAACTCCCTACGAGCTATGGAAAGGAAGAGCAACAAATGTGAAGCACTTCAGAGTTTTTGGAAGCAAACAATACTTCAAAAGAGAAGATGGAAGAATGGGAAAGTTTGACTCTCATGTGGACAAAGGAACACTTATTGGTTACTCAAGTACAAGAAAAGAATACAAGTGTTACAATCTTAGATTAAACAAATTTGTGGAAAGCATCAACATAACAATTGATGAAACAGGCAAACCAGAATCAAAGGAAGAAGAAAATGAATCAATGGGACAACTTTTCGAAGAAGAAGATGAAAAAAAAGTAGAAGATGAAGATGAAGATGAAGAGAATCCGACAGAATCAAAAGAGCAAGTTCAGAAAGTATCTCCAAAGACACCTAGCAAACGAGTACAGAAGAATCATCCTTCAATTCAGATTATTGGAAACAAAGATGCAGGAGTTGAGACTAGAAAAAAAATTCGTTCACTAGAACAAACACACCTAGGACTCTTATCTACAATTGAACCAAACTGTTTTGAAGAAGCCAGCAAGGATAAATTTTGGAATAAGGCCATGGCTGAAGAATTGGATCAAATAAAGAAAAATGAAACTTAGGAATTGGTTCCAAGACCAAAAAATAAGAATGTGATCGGGACAAAATGGGTTTTCATGAATAAATTGAATGAATATGGACAAGTTACAAGGAACAAAGCTAGATTGGTATGTAAAGGATATGCTCAAATTGAAGGAATTGAATTTGAAGAGACATTTGCCCCAGTTTCCATGATGGAAGCAATCTGTTTTCTTTTAGCTTATGAATGCTCCAAAAATGTTAAAGTATATCAGATGGACGTAAAATCATCTTTTCTTAATGGGGAAATTGAAGAAGAAGTCTACATTGAACAACCAAAAGGATTTCAGTTCTCAGAGAACATAGATTATGTGTGTAAATTAAAGAAGGCCTTGTATGGTCTAAAAAAAGCTCCTAGAGCATGGTACTCCAAACTGGATAACTATCTGCAATAGGCAGGGTTCAGAAAAGGAAGCGCAAACAACAACCTCTACATCAAGGTAAGTCAAGGTAATATTTTATTAATTGACGTTTATATTGATGATATTATTTTTGGTAGTGATGATGTCAGGTTAAGCCAGAAATTTGCAAAAGATATTGATGCATGCATCCCTCCTAACCCACGGGTCAGAAGTCCATGCACACATGATCTTTCCTCTTCCATTGGCCCAAAGATCTCCTGGAGATGGCTCTCCTATTTCCCTTTTGGGAAATCTGCACCCACAAATAACTTCGAGAAATTCCCCCCCTTATGCTTCGGGAGATCGAACTTCTCACTTTCGTGAATCCGGTGATCAAGCACCTTGTCTCTCAATCTCCAAAACCCGAAAACATTCAACACTTGACCTTTTCTCTCTCTATTTCAGATTTCTCCTTATCGCAATTTTGGGGGTTGCGATGTCAAGCAACTCGTCCCCTCGACTCCCGAAACCCAATTTACCAAAACTCTGATGCACTCACAAGGTTGACCTTTCAACAACCCTTCATTCCATCGGGACTTTGGACTTCATGATTTCACGAATCTTGATGTGAAGGTTTCGGGACTTCACCCCACGAAACCCTAAAATGGTCAATGAAATTGACTTCCGTGTCTATACTATGCCACCTGTCTACCCTGCCGATTCCTATGGCCCACACGATCCTTTCATCCCTTTGGTACTTCATGCTTCATTATTTTTTGAGTCCTAATGCAAATATTTCGGGACTTCAACTCACGAAAACCTGAAATAGAAATCCACGGGTAAATCCAACGGACCTGGTTGGCTTGGATCTACGGTTCTGTCTCTCCTTGAGCTTGAACCTTTTGAAACTCTCTCTATAACTCCCTTGCTACTTCATGAGATTTGACGGCTCGTGGGACTTCACAAATTCTCCACAGAGAATTCCGATCGTCTGTTCTTTCCTTCTCAAGGACGTTTGCAACTTTTTGCCAAAGTGTTTTTCCATAGTACTTAACCACCTGCAACCCAAACTTGTGACGCCTTCTCACTGTTCCAATGCACAAACTTCCTGTGCTTCCTTCGATGACTTTGAAGGCTTTATCCTTCCTAATATTTCTCTAACTTCGAGTCTTGAAGAAGACTCCTACACACACTCCTTGTAGAAAATTCCTTAATTATTCCAAGGAATTGGAATCCGTTGAATCTGCGCACTCCCTGGAACAACAGTCTCTCAATACTTCATTCAGATTACGAAATCTGAAACTCTACTCGGCCTATGCACACCTTGCACGGCTCCTATGCCTAATTTCACTTCTGAGGAAATGAGAACACAAACTATCTTGTCTGAGCTTTCAGAGACAAACCTATGAACCCTTTGTCAACGCACTCCTTGCAGACAATTCAACTGCACTCCTTGCAGGAACTCTTGCTCAGATAGAGAAACAATTGAAACTCATTCCTTTACCCTTTCCTCTCAAATTTCAAACATTCAACAAGAAATCATTCATACATATCATAAAAGCAATTGCATGACAGAAAGAGTAAAACATTCATGAGCATAACATTCAAAAATGCATACACAGAGAATATTTGAACACCATGAGTCTAAATCAAAGCCTTCTTGTATTAATCCAGAACTTTTGTACATGGAATTCGGCTACACAACTCTCTGCTCCTTCTCTTCTATGATCTATGCTCTCAATTGGCATGCTCTCCTTCTTCCTCTATGTTACAATACACAATGAGGGTGTCTATATTCCGTTTCCCTCTTTCATTCTAAATTGTCTAATCTACGCATTAAATTCTATCTACTTGCATTAACTATTATAAATGCCTTCTACCTACTAAGGACAAGAGCAGATCGGTCAAGGTCCGTTTACATTTTACATGTGTGCCTCCACTTGATGACTTCATTAATGTTTCAAGAAATTTTCAAAATTTTCACTGGGCGCTTTTCTAGCTGTCTTTTGTCTCCGCGCTGGCTCGCTTGAGATGCTCCTGCATCATACTCCCTTGCTTGAAAATTTTCATGGGCTCTTGTCCATCAGCTCATGTACGGTGTGTCCATGCCCCTGCATCTCTGCTTCATTCTCCCAGCTGGCATCTTCAACTGGATGGCCCTTCCACTTGACCAAATATTCAAAGTATTGGTTTCTCCTGGTCTTCTTGCCGACCCTTTTGTCCAGTATGTGCTCCATCTGCGAATTTTCTACAACTGGCATCTGTTTTGTCCACTGGACCTATGGCTGTTTATTTCTCGTTCCTGCTTCCTTAGCTTTATATGGGTACAAATCTGAGATATTGAATATCGAAGAAATTCCGATCCCATCAGGTAATTCAATCTCGTAAGCATTCGCCCCAAATTTCTTCAAGACCTTACATGGTCCGATTTTCTTCATCTTCAGTTTATTATATGTTCCTCTCGAGAACCTTTCCTTTCTCAAATGTGCCAGAATCAAATCGACAACTTCAAATTGAAGCTGTCTTCTGTGATGATTTGCTCTCTGCTTATATTCCTAGCTCGAACTCTGTAATCGCTCCTTCACCTAGCTGTGAAGTTCCTTCATCACCTCTATGAAATCTTCTGCACTAGCGCTCCTAGTTGCATTCTGTTCTGAATCCCTCCGCTCAAAATTTCCTCTCAGCTGCATGCCATAGACAATCTTAAATGGAATCTGCCCCGTGCTTCTGTTAACTGAGTCATTATAAGAAAATTCCGCCTGTGGTAATATGTTGTCCCACTGGCTGTGTTGTTCTGTCACCAATCTCCTTAGCAAGTCTCCCAGACTTTTGTTTACCACTTTTGTCTGTCCATCCATATGAGGATGATAAGTTGAACTAAATGACAAGTTAGTCCCCAGCTTCTTCCATAAGGTCCTCCAGAAGTGTCCTACGAACTTAGTGTCTCGATCCGAAACTATGCTCCTTGGTAAGCCGTGAAGTCGAATGACTTCTTTGAAAAACAGATTTGCAATGTGAGTTGCATCACTGGCCTTTTGACATGGAATGAAGTGTGCCATCTTGGAAAATATATCCACCACCACAAAGATTGAGTCAAACCCTCTTTGTGTTCTTGGCAACCCCAATATGAAATCCATGCTAACTGCATCCCACGGCTTCTCAGGTATGGGTAACGGTTGATAAAACCCTGCATTCTGCCTCTTTCCCTTCGAATGCTGGCAAATTTTGCATCTGTCCATGAACCTTTTGACATCTACTCGCATTTTTGGCCAAAAAATATGACTCATTCAACTTTTCAAATGTCTTGTCATGACCAAAGTGTCCAACCAATCCTCCATTGTGTTTCTCCTTTAGTAAATTCTCCCTCATGGTGCATTTTGGAATACAAAGATGATTACCTTTAAATAGTAATCCTTCCTGGATCATGTATTCTGCCCACTGGATTCTGTCTTCGAGAATTGGATTCTAAGTTGCTTCATACGCCTCCTTAAAATTTGGATCATCTCTGTACATGTCCCTGAGATCATCAATACCCAGTGTTTTGACTCTGAACCCGTGCAATAGAAAACATTTCCTACTGAAAGCATAAATAACTTTGTTAGCAGTACCCGAAATATGTTTAATCACAAAAGTGAAAATTTGCATATATTCAACCCATTTTACATGTCTTTGATTCAACTTTTCCTGTCGAGTAACAAATTGCAGTGCATGATTGTCACTGTATAAGACAAACTCTTTAGGAATTAAGTAATGTCTCCATTTCTTCAATGCTTGTATAATAGCATAGAACTCCTTGTCATAAGTGGAGTATTTGACTTTGGTTTCATTCAGCTTCTCACTGAAGTATGCTATCTCTTGTCTTCCTGACTCAAGACTTCCCCTATTGCAAATCCACTTGCATTGCATTTCACTTGAAATGTCTTATGGAAATCAGGCAACACCAGAATTGGTTATTCCATGATCTTCCTCTTCAACAAATTAAAACTCTTCTCAGCTTCTTCTGTCCAGTGAAAAGATTTGTGTCTCTTCTTCACTGTGTCCATCATCAGTGCACTAATTCCACTAAAATTCCTAATGAATTTTCGGTAGAAACTAGCCAATCCGTGAAAACTTCTCACCTCAAATATACTCTTCGATGATGGTCAATTCTTGGTCACTTCCACCTTATCTGGATCCATCCTCAACTTATCTGCAGAAATAACAAACCGAAAATAAATGAGCTCTATATTCGTAAATGAGGACTTCTTCATGTTTATCAACAACTTCTCCTGCTGTAACCTCTACATCACTGTAGCCAAATGTTTCAGATGCTCTGCCACTGTTTTACTGAAAATCAGTATGTCATCCAGATACACAATGACAAATTTTCCGATGAACTCCCTTAGGAATTTGTTCATCAACCTCATGAAGGTACTCGATGCATTTGTTAAGCCAAATGGCATAACAAGCCATTCATACAACCCTTCATTGGTTTTGAATGTTGTCTTCCATTCATCACCTTCTCTCATGCGAATTTGGTGATAACCACTTTTCAAATCAATCTTCGAAAAAAAAATTGCTCCACTCAAGCAATCCATCAGATTATCCATCCTTGGCAATGGAAATCTGTACTTGATGGTTATCTTGTTAATTTCCCTCGATTCAGTACACATCCTCCAGCCTCCGTCTTTCTTCGGACTGAGTACTGTCGGAACAACACATGGACTCAAGCTTTCTCTAACCAAACCTTTGTCCAACAAATCCTGGACTTGTCTTTTGATCTCTTCATTCTCCCGTGGCGTCAATCTGTACATGGCTTTGTTTGACAAACTCACTTCTGGTATGAGATCAATATGATGACTCACACTTATGATCGATGCTAACGAACGAGGTAGTTCGTCCACTACTATATCAGCGAACTCTTCCAGCAGCTTCTGGATTTCTTTTGGTAAATCATCCACTCTTGTGCTGGTCAAAACAATTCTAGGCTTCCTGACCACAAAGAATTGTGGATCCTCCTTCTTCTTCACCTCTGTAAGAAGTTCCTTCCCACTCATGAGAAGTATAGTGTTACTTACTTCAGGATTCACCTCATTATCCTTGATTGGAAGCAACATGTGAGTCCTCCCATTCTTCTCTAGGGTGTATGTGTTCATTCTCCCATCATGAATCACATTCCTTTCATATTGCCACAGTCTACCTAGCAATAGATGACAAACATCCATGGGAATGACATCACAAAGTATCTTATCATTATATCCTCCTATATTAAATTCAACTAAACACTGTTTAGTGACAGTTACCTGATGTCCTTTTTGTAGCCACGAAACTCTGTATGGGCTTGGATGATCAATCGTCTCCAGCTCCAGCTTTTCCACCATCTCTGTTGAAACGAGATTGTCTATGCTACCACTGTCCACAATGACCTTGCATACCCTGTCCTTGGTCTTGCAAGTAGTCCGTAAAAGTCTATTTCTTTGGACTGAACTCTCCACCTCCTTCTTTAGCATCAAAAGAACTTTTCACATCATCAGTGATCTTCCACCTTCAACATCTTCTGCCTCAATATTTTTCCTCTGTGCTTCGGTGATGTGATTCTCACCTCCTTCTTTCTTTTTGTCTGGACACTCATAAGAATTTTGCCCATTCTTTCCACATGTGAAGCATGTTATTACTCCACCTCTTCCTCTTCCCCTACCTCTGGTACGAGGAAAAATATTATTATCAGTGTAATCTCTCTCTGTTTGGTATGTTTCCCTCTCTGTTCAGCATATTGCCCTCACTGTGAGCTTCCACCTCTCTCAGTTCAAGTCTGAGGTTTCTTCCAGTCCTCCTTGGGTTTCTAATTTTTATCCTGGGCAACTGATTTTCCTTTGGGCTGACTTCGGCCTCGGCCTCTTTGAACTTGCTTTTGGCTCATCTTCTCTTCCACCTTTAGAGCCATCTGATAAGCATCTTCCACCGTTCAGATGGTTATCATGCTCATCTCATCCTGAATGTCATATCTTAGTCCATTCATGTACCTGGTAACTTTTTCATCATCGCTTTCTCAATGACCTGCCCCGATCTTCAGCTTGTAGAATTCTTCAGTGTATTCTTTCACTGTCATCAGCTTCTGTCTCTAGTTTTGCATCCTTCGAAACAGAGTAATCTGATAATCCCTGGGGATGAATTTTTCCTTCATCTTTGCGATCATCCTGCCCCAACTCTTGATCTTCTGATTACCTTTGCAGCGTCTGTTAGGTTGTAGCTCATCCCACCACAATGCTGCATGTCCCTTTAATCTTATGATAGCATGTTTGACCTTCTTGTCCTCTTCGACATCTTCATAATCAAAATATGTGTCCAGAGCTCTAATCCAGTATAGAAGCTCCTCTGCATCCAAGTTTCCCTCATAAACTAGAATGTCAATTTTCTCTCTTGCACCCATTCTTGCAATAGCCCTAATCAAGCATTCGTTTGCTACATCTTCAGCTGCAACTTCTTCCCCTTCATGTTCAGCCTCAATTTCACTTTCAGAATCACTAAGATCCCCAGCACCGACTGTACGCCTCTATGTTGTCTCCATGTCTTCAAGTCTGGCGCATAGGTCATGCATCTCTCTCTCCATGGCTAGATCAGGCATCTGCCTACCCCTTCTTCTTGGTATTTCCCTCTCCTCTTGTGGATTGGGTGTTTGTCTGTCCCTTCTTCTCAGCGACATGGTGAATTCTCCTTTTCCCTGCTACAGAAAGAAAATAAACCTTTATGTGCTCTGATACCAAATGATGCATGCAGCCCTCCTGACCCGCGGGTCAGAAGTCCATGCACACAAGATCTTTCCTCTTCCACTTACCTGAAGAGCTCCCAGAAATGGCTCTCCTATTTCCCTTTCGGGAAATCTGCACCCACAAATAACTTCGAGAAATTCCCCCCCTTATACTTCGGCAGATCGGACTTCACACTTTCATGAATCCGGTGGTCAAGCGCCTTGTCTCTCATTCTCTGAAACCCGAAAACAGTCAACACTTGACCTTTTCTCTCTCTATTTTGGATTTCTCCTTATCACGATTTTGGGGGTTGCGATGTCAATAAACTCGTCCCCTCGACTCCCGAAACCCGATTTATCGAAACTCTGATGCACTCACAAGGTTGACCTTTCAACAGCCCTTCATTCCGTCGGGACTTCGGACTTCGCGATTTCATGAATTCTGATGAGAAGGTTTTGGGACTTCACCCCATGAAACCCCGAAATGGTCAATGAAATTGAATTCCATGTCTATAATGTGCCACTTGTCCACCCTGCCGATTCCTATGGCACACACGATCCTTTCATCCCTTCAGGACTTCGCGCTTCGTGATTTCGCGAGTCCTGATGCAAGGATTTCGGGACTTCAACTCATGAAAATCCGAAATAGAAATCCACAGGTAAATCCAACGGACCTGATTGGCTTGGATATATGGTTCTGCCTCTCCTTGAGCTTGAACCTTTTGAAACTCTCTCCGTAATTCCCCTGCTCCTTCATGGGATCTGACGGCTCACGGGACTTCGTGAATTCTCCACAGAGAATTCCAACCATTTGTTCTTTCCTTCTCAAGGACGTCTGCAACTTTTTACCAAAGTGTTTTTCCACAGTACTTAACCACCTGCGACCCAAACTTGTGACGCCTTCTCACTATTCCAATGCACAAACTTCCTGTGCTTCCTTCAATGACTTTGAAGGCTTTATCCTTCCTGAGCTTTCTCTGACTCTGAGTCTTGAATAAGACTCCTGCATGCACTCCTTGCAGCAAATTCCTTAATTACTCCAAGGAATTGGAATTCGTCGACTCTGTGCACTCCCTGCAATAGTAGTCTCTCAATACTTCGTTCAGGTTAATTACTCCAAGGAATTGGAATTCATCGACTCTGCGCACTCCCTATAGTAGTAGTCTCTCAATACTTCATTCAGGTTATGAAACATGAAACTCTACTCGGCCTGCGCACACCTTGCACGGCTCATGTGTCTAACAACACTTCTGAGGAAATGAGAACACAAACTATCTTGTCTGAGCTTTCAGAGACAAACCTCTGGACGCTTTTTCAATGCACTCCTTGCGGACAATTCAACTGCACTCCTTGCAGGAAATCTTGCTCAGATAGAGAAACAATTGAAACTCATTCATTTACCCTTTCCTCTCAGATTTCAAACATTCAACAAGAAATCATTCATAAATAGCATAAAAGCAATTGCATGACAGAAAGAGTAAAACATTCATGAGCATAACATTCAAAAATGCGTACACAGAGAATATTTGAACACCATGAGTTTGAATCAAAGCCTTCTTGTATTAATCCAGAACTTCTGTCAATAGAATTCGGCTACATAGCTCTCTTCTCCTTCTCTTCTATGTTGTATGCTCTCAATTGGAATGATCTCCTTCTTCCTCTATTTTACAATACACAATGATGGTATCTATATTCTGTTTCCCTCTTTCATTCTAAACTATCTAATCTGCACATTAAATTCTATCTACTTGGATTAACTATCATAAATTCCTTCTACCTACTAAGGACGAGAGCGGATCACTCAAGGT
This sequence comes from Picea engelmannii, assembly GCA_009831015.1. NCBI lineage: Eukaryota > Viridiplantae > Streptophyta > Pinopsida > Pinales > Pinaceae > Picea > Picea engelmannii. The sequence continues at coordinate 147,119 of ML814063.1, read as the reverse complement.
ACATTTACATTTTACAAGTGTGCCTCCACTTGATGACTTCATTAATGTTTCAAGACATTTTCAAAATTTGCGTTGGGTGCTTTTCCAGCTGTCTTTTGTCTCCGCGCTGGCTTGCTTGAGATGCTCCTACATCAGATATGCAGAAAGAATTTGAAATGTCGCTACTTGGAGAACTATCCTTCTTTCTGGGACTTCAGATACATCAAAGAAACCAAAGAATTTTTATTTCTCAAACCAAGTATATCAAAGAAACGCTAAAGAGGTTCGGAATGGAAGATTGCAAACCAGTTGTCACTCCCATGAAAACGACTTGCAAGTTGAGAAAAGATGATGATTCAAAGTCTACATATCAAAGGCAATACAGGTCAATGATTGGAAGCCTATTGTATGTGACAGTGTCCAAACTAGATGTAATGCAAGTAGTTGGATAGGTGGAACAATTTCAAGCAACACCAAAGGAATCACATTTATTTGTAGTGAAGAGGATTTTCAGATATCTCAAAGAAATAGAAGAGTTTGGGATATGGTATCCAAAAGGAAAGGATCTATCACTAATTTCCTACACAGATGTAGATTGGGTAGGTTGTATTGATGACCAATGAAGCACCAGTGGAGAAACATTCTACTTGGGTGAGTGTTTAGTATCATGGATGAGTAAGAAACAATGATCAGTATCTATATCTACAGTCGAGGCAGAGTATATTGCAGCAACAACATTTTGTACACTAGTTATTTGGATGAAACAAACTTTGACAGATATATAGGTTGAGTATGATGAGCCCATTCCAATATATTGTGATAATACAAGTGCCATCAGTATGTCAAAAAACCCAATGATACACTCCAAGATGAAGCACATTCCAATCAAGTATTACTTTCTATGGGAACAGGTTGCAAAAAAGAACATCAGAGTTGAGTATGTGGGCATAAAAGAACAAGTGGCAGAAATATTTACAAAACCACTTCCACGGGAATCCTTTGAATATCTTCGTCAAAGACTTGGATTTATTTCTACTCCAAAATGAATTCCTTTTGAATTCTTATCTTATATGTCTTAGATGTACATGATGAAGAACCATAAGAGGACAGTTCAGTTAGGGGGAGTAGTCCCGGATGGAAAGATACCTTTTTCATTGATGACAAAGGGGGAGAGATTTATCAGATGTAGATGACAAAGGTAGATTTATTAGATGTAGAGGAAAAAGGCATGGTTCCAGGGGGAGCATGATTGATATGATTTCAATATTGTATTAGAGTGTTGACATCAATGCCAAAGGGGGAGATTGTTGATTAAGGTTGGTTATCATTGATGTCAACCCTTGAAGAAATCCCTGTAGAACAAAGGTTTGGGTAATGGACCCAATATCATCTGATACAAATATGACTCATTATTGTTTTATCATGGTTGATAAGAAGTAAATACGAATGAACTCCAAAGTTGTCCCCTTATGGTGAAAGCCCTCATTGGAAGACGCTTTGCATAGTAAGAGAACCCATTCTTAATTGTGGAATAATGAGATGGAGGTCAATGAATTTGTCAGAGAAAATATCCTAGATAAATAGTGCTTGTCATTCCATTTCTGGTGGTATGTATAACGTCACATAACTCCTCACGGTTAGAGAGTTATGACCATGTGAAGTTGGAGAACCCAAGTTTGGGTTATGGACCCAAGTTTTTTTGATGGATAACAGTATGACTTTTGGTATATTTGAAGGTAATAATATTCTATATGGATAGTACATGTCATTCCATTTCTGGTGGTATGTGGAATGTCACATAACTCCTTACGGTTTGAGAGTTATGGCCCTACAAAGTTGGAGAACCCTCATATGTTATCTAGAAGCCCTAAAAGGTCAAAGTAGTCAAAGTGGGAGATTTTAAAAGGTAAATAATAAAGTGAAGTGATGAGTGTATTATAATTCAAAGTCAATACAAAATAAATTATTTCAATAATAAATTTAATGGAGAAATTAGAAGTGGGTTAACCCTAAAATAAGGAAAGTGGGCCAAGTGACCTAGAAGATGTTTTTAAGGAAGCTACTTGGAGAGTATAAATAAGAGGCAAGGCTCTCTCATTTTAATTACAGTTGAGAATATTGAATATCTATATGTTTCTGTGGTAACCAAGAATATCTAAGCAATAATTCTAAGGGAAGGTGAAGAAAAGAAGGCCGAAATGCAAGGAAGGATAAATTCTTTTGATGGTGCTTTCTAAGGTATGTTATTTACAGGTCATCTCACTATTTTCACTATAAGATTTTTTCTATAATGATTCAAACCATGAAATTGCTATTCCATTGATAAAACATATCCAAGTATCCATGGTAAACAATTTATTTTGTGTTTCATTGTATTTTGGGAGTTACACTCCGTGGAAAATAGGGTTTGTGGCTAGTCCTGAAACTAGTAAATAAAAGGTGTTTCGGGTAAAAATGTCATAACTTCTTCATAACAGATCGAAATTCAGTGAGACGAAATCTGTTTGTTAAGGTACAATCTGTAGTATTCTTTGTAAAAATTTCAAATCATTTAAACAAATATTTCATGTGGGTCACTCTCTAGAAAAAGCCAGAATTTAGCAAGGTATGCCATTTTTTCTATAACTCTTTTTCTGAGAGATTCCAAGTAGTGAAACTTGGAGGAATTTCATAAAACACACTGAATAACATTGTGTATCAGTTTGAGATCTTTATGCTTTACATGTACAAAGTTAT
>ML814063.1:114729-142391 GCA_009831015.1 Picea engelmannii | reverse complement strand
ATTTTTCACATGAAAATAAACTCTTGGTTCTCTCTTTATCCTTAATTTCTCCATGAGACCACTTGTCTAACAATATTTTTTCAAATTCTACATTGGAAAGTCTCATCATCTCCTTATAATCAAGCGATTTCCACCAAATGGCAACATCACCTTTCAATTTGAGAGCTACACAATGGGGCCAAGTATCTTCCCATGTTGATTTTATTTCTTTAATGAATGATTCAATACTAGGGCCATCAAATTTCCCTATAAAATACATCTTTCCATGAAAAACCCCCAAAAATAGAACAATAAGTTACGGCAGAAAATCGCGGCTTTTTCCGGAAAAACCCTGAAAAACTGTTGAATTTAAAATGCTCACAACTTTACTTCCCGAACTCCGTTTCGGATGATTTTTTTTTTTAAATTAGGTATTTTTCCGAGAAGAATTCAAATATACAATTTTTTTTTTTCTAAATTCATCTCATAAAACTTTATATATGAACCTAAATTGCGTCTCCCTCTTTTTCTTCCCTAGAAAAAAATTCTGCAAAAAGAGAAAACAAATCTTCCCTTGTTTGGCCAAGGAAAGTGCTCTGATACCAATTGTTAAGTACCTATACCAGATCTGCAAATATACTTCATAAATAACCAAGAATAAACCATAAACCATTTACCATAACAATGAACACAAGAAATATCCAAAACCCTTGAGGTAGGGTAACACCATATATTAATCCTTATGGAAGGATAAAACTCCTCAAGTAATCATTGCTTGTACAATCACAATATTCTTCACTATATTTCATTACATTGCTTAGACTTCTTTATATAGATCTCCCTATCTCCTAGGAACCTTCTAGAGAGCCTTCTCACATTTATTACTTCCAACTACCATAGTGGGTCTTTATTAATATAGTGGACCTAGTCCACCTTACATTGAATGACCACATTCCCATATATTAAATGAATTCCACTAATAACACATAACTACATTCTCATTGGGTACCTCCCTAGGCACCCCATATTACCTTCCTAGGTGTACCACATCCTCCTTCCAGTTGCAGCCAAAAAACAAAAGAAGTTGGTGCTTCCAATGAATATAATTCTTCAAGACATATAAGAAAAATCATTCTATGGTTTTCTCCCAATTTGGGTTTCGATGTGAAACATTGGTGTACTATGTATGTGTATGATTATTCATTTGTTCATTTCTTATTTACTCTACATTTATTGGATGATAATGCTACATTGATATAACACTTGGATTATATGATTAAAAATGATTAAATTGCTCTATTACTAATTCACCCCCCCTCTTAGTAATCCAACAATATATTCCTCTAAACCTTTATAGATGAGCCATAGTGATTTTCTATCCTTCTTCCTGAGTTCTCTGAGGTCATTTCTCTATACATTTTTCATTACTTGTAGATCCACCAAATCTGGTTCCCGAAATCCATCGACTATGGTTTCCCAAGATTCTTTAGATTGGAGGAAATAGACCATACACCATAGTTCTTACCCATTCAAACTGGATGTCGTGCGAGCACTAGACTATTTCTAGATGAAATGGCTTATATCTTGACAAAATATTTTTCCTCTATCAAAATGGAAAAAAAAAATGACGTTTTTGTTGTTTTTCCTTTGTTGAAATGGGGAAAAAACCAAAATGTTTGTTGTTCCTCCTCTGTCGAAATGGGGAAAAAAATTGTTTTTTCTCTTGTTCCTTTGTCGAAATGGGAAAAAACCCAAATTTGATTTGATCTTTATCCTTTGTTGAAATGGGAAAAAAAATGAAATATTTGCTTGGACGCTTCCTGTCCAGAGGTGGAAATGCCCTGTCCACAACAAGGAGGGTGTCCAAAGGGAATAATTTTTTTACGCAGAGGCACAGATTATGGATGCTCCATTTACACTAGATGGGGGGCATCCATCTTCCTTGGATGCTCTGTGTACAAGGGCATGGGAGCATCCATCTCCAAAACTCAATTTTTTTAAAGCGTTTTCCCTCAAACTTTCTCTCTAGAATAGCCTGGAAGTTGCTCCTCTTCCTAATGTGGCTGAAAGAAGCTCGAAAGTTCTCTCCAATATATTTCTAATGCTCCCCAAGATTAGAAGAGTCTTACTCTAGATATGATACTGTGTTCAATATCAAGCAAAGGAAACCATTCAGTAAACATAACATAAGCACAGACAATAACTATGGTGTTTTTCAACTCTTCTCTACATACACTTAAAACTAAAATTACAAAATACATACTATGAGATAGTTCTCTAGAAAACTCCATCCTTCACCTACCTATTAAATGCAATCTTTCCTATCTTTTTTGTGCATTTAATATGTCTATCCTCTATCAAATTTGGTCAAACAAGTAATGGAGGAATTACTCCATTTAACAAGAGTCACCTTCACAAAATGTGCTACACTGTGTACTGTTCTAGATGACCTATATGTTACTCACGGAAAATCAGACGAAGTCAAAATCTTCATAGAGGTAGTGAGAAGGTGAAGTCAAATTCAAATTATAGCGACTATCATGTAGAAATTGGCCGCGACCCATTCATCCATAGTTTCTGAGCATATTCAAATTATGTCATGAGTCAGTAATATTGTGTTATCTTCTATTTAACGGGAAGATTTTTATTTTAAATAAAAAACTTGTATTATTTTTTGTGTTATTAGTCCCTGTTGTAGGCATAGAGGGACAATAGAAATCAATAAATCATTGACCTCCTATTAGATTGTGCATTGACCAAAAATATTTCCATATTATATATTGTTGGAACAAGGGAAGTGAAAACATTGATTTTTATATAATAGGAAGTACCATTTTTGTCAAGATCTGATTGGACAATAGATTGGAGGTCTTATTGTCAGCTTCGCTATTCCCAATGTTATATATTTTGGCATATCCAAAGTATTTGATCGTATATGGTATTTTTGAATCATATATTTTATTATGGATTGTTCGAAGGTGGATTAATGCTAGCATTAGTTCGAATGTTTTCTTTAGCATTTTCTTCTAGCTAGAATACATTCTCTACCATATTACTATGTGTGAATTTTGTTTTATTGTTGCATGCTTCGAGAGAACAGGCATGCCACGGTGCATTTTTTATTAAATGCTTGCACAGGGCCACACCCTTCGATGGTCCTGACAGTCTTAAGTGTTTACCTAAAAGATCTGACAGTCTTAAATGTTTATTGTATAGATGCGTTGCAATACAGTTTCATTCATGGTCGACATCACTGCTTCAGTGGTCAATGCTTGTTCGTTGCTTCGTTCCATGATTCTTGTTCTTCTTTGATTCAACTTTGAAAAGTTGAGGTCTTGCAGTTGTAGTTCGACCTCTTCATGGTTGTTCACTGCTTTGTTGTTCTTCAACTTTTCAAGGTCAAAATCACTTCTTCAGTGGTCGATGCTTGTTCCATGCTTCATTCCATGATTCTTGTTCTTCTTTGATTCAACTCTGTAAATTTGAGGTCCTGCAGTTGCAGTTCAACCTCTTCGTGGTTGTTCGTTGGTTTGTTGTTCTTCAACTTTGCAAGATGTTGGACCTGTTGTTATGGTTTCCAGTTTTTGTGGCTGATTTGTTGTCGTCCCTCGTTAATGGGTAAGTTTCCCTGTTGTTTCTATTTTTCAATGGTTCAAGTCCCTGCCTCCAAATTATGTTGCACACGATATTTTTTTGTGCTCTTAATTTGTGTTCTTGTAAACTATGCGTCTTCATATGTTGGTTGTGACGTCCATATATTTTTTGAAAATTGCAATTCAGGGGGGCTTATGAATAGTAGTTCGGAGTTGTCATAAGAGGGAACCATCCGACAGGGTGTAGATGTAGGGAATGCTTTTATTGTGTGGGTCGGAAAACTGCATCCACCTGTTCTCTTTTTGCTGAGTAAATTTATGGTGTTATTTATTTTCGTTGTTTCTTCTATTTGGTTCACTTTCCAGTGTGGGTTTGTTTTCTTGTCGTCTTCTATGGGGAATAGGGGGTATTGAAGTTGGGAAGAAGAANCCCCGCCCTTTTCTCTGTTTTCATACAGAATCAAAGTAAATAACAAATGGATTCAAAATCATAGTTCAAGATATGAAATAAGTAATAGATGTTGAGTCATATTAAATAGGTACACATTCCATTATACATGACAACATTGACGTGGTTTTGCATACCAATGGGATTTTTAGATTGGATGCATTCTCGTATACTATTGGGGGTTGCCTTTTCGATACATTCCAGATTCTACTACATCTCCGGTATTTGTCAACCGAGCTGTGCAATGGATTGATAGAGTATTTCTTGAGTTGTTTTAAAAATGGCCATGTTGATGATTTGGAGTCCTATGAATATGAACTGGAATCTAATTTTCTTCGACAGTTGCATGAAATACATGATGTCTCTATGTATTTTTCAAAGATGTGGTTGTCTGCATCTCCAGTTCTACCTACACATGAGAGAGGACTTTGGGGAGATACATTTTGTATATGTTGGTTGTCTAACTAGCTCAACATATCAGTTGGAATATGGTCATCGACAAGAAAAACAAGATATCTACTATTCAACAAAACTACATTTGACAATCCATATTGCATCGTGTTCCATGATGTTGATGTTGTAAGTGGTCATTATGAACCACTATTGTACAAAACAATGTCCATATGCAATGTTGAAGGGCCTCATATTTACTTGTCTTTCATTTTCAAAGACCTTGAATCACAATGGAAACGGATTATGCATCGCATAGATTGCCATGGTTTACAGCTGGAAACAAATGTTGTGTCTAGCTGTGGAGATAGTTCGTTCAACACAATTTTTTGTTTGGTGGCAGTGGATTTCGATGTGCAGTCACTGTGGCTTTACATTATACAGTCCTTTTACAATGCAATTATAGGCGGCAACCAACATGTTTTTAGGTGCTTGCATCAACACCTTTTCCCATATCTCCTAGAAAATATGCCGACAGTTGGAAGTTGGTAGGAATACCTTGTAAACATAGTGCTTCCATATGAAAAAGGGAATGTGGAGGGTTTCATATTCTATTTGCAATGGTTGTCTATGATATTCGAAGTAAATATCGAGCTTTAGTCGGCCTTGCCAGATGGCACTGTCCATTCCTAGTTTACTCATTCAAATTACAATCAAACAATTGAAATCCTCTCGTTGAAAACATATACAACACATATCCATTATAAATCTTTGCTTGGACATATTTTTGGTTCAGGGTTGAATGTCCATGCCACCAAAACAACATCGAATCTGCATACGCGTGGAATATTTTTTAGTGAGAATGAGACTCCTTCTGGTTGTGATATGGCCATAGAGGGCTTGAAAAAAAAAAAACCATGTGTGGAATTCATAATACTTGTGATGATGCTATACAGGGCTTGAACAAAAAATGTAGAGTAAGTTAACACAACTTGAAAAAAATTATGCGTCAAATTCTTCCCACTTGTGATGAGGCCATACATGCTTGAAGGAAAAAACGTAGACCAGTTTATAAGAACCCGAGTCAGAGTGAAATTCATCCCATTTGCCATCAAGTCATCATTCCCTTGGGCAAGAAACGTAGAGTAAGTTACCACAACTTGAAAAAGTTCATGCACGAGAGAAAAAAATACATTTCTACGCTTCCTTTTAGAGAGAAACTTGCATATCACCATCTAAAGAAATTTTTTCGTGTAGAACAGAACATAACCTTTACGGTCGCATATCCCAGAATGATCATGCAACTGTGACATCTCGCAGTCTAGAAATAACACCATGCAGTACCACCAATGAAAACCAGGAAACAATTTCTACTCATACTTCCTTGTGAAAGAAAAATGAAAGACATACCTACATGAAACAAATTAACGACACTCCTTCCATTGCATGTGCCATTTGTGAACAATTGAATTTTTCAAAAAACACTAAGTGTTTCATGCCTGATTTGCAAGTGGAATACCTTTGCTTGACATCGCACGAGAAACACTTTTCTAGTGGCAAAGTTTGTCTTCCATGCAACCGGTTGCTTGAAAATGGAAAACTGCCACCATTTGCAACCCATGACCAAATATGATGCAATACACCACTAGAGGATGTAAGTGAACTTACAGAACATGAGGAGAGACTTCTGCCTCTGCGAATTGCATTTTCTCAAATCAGACCTTGGCGCTATAAACGGACCCAGATGGGATTAACAGGAACAATTATTAATATGCATGTTCAGTTAGATGTTTTGCAAAAAGCATTGCCGCAATTCATTCAAAATACAATCACAATTGTTGTGTCTCTGAAAAGACACTTGCAATACAAAAATGCCTATCAGACAGGCAAAGCGTGTGTGCATGTTGTTATGAAAGTATTAAAGGAATTATGTTCCAGGGCCCTATACAAAGCACATAACATTTGTATAAATGGCAACTAGAACAATGTTCCTACAGAAGAGGATGGAAACTCTGCAGACACTCTCAAAAATACTAGTGAATTTGATACAAGTGATGAATCAGAGAATTAAACACCTACTGAGACATTAGTGCATGGATTCACTAATTCAGAGTGCATTCGTGACTTGCAAGACAAAATTGTTGAAATTTCACCTATCGAGGGCTAGAATCCACTTAGAATATTCAAGGACAAATTCATTGAGGAAATGAACTTTCCAACACTCTTCTATGGAGATCCATGTGCCACTGATATTACAGAATGATTCAGTTATCATAAAATAGTTCGATGGGAGCTTCTACATTCAAGCAGTTTCTTCTCTTGTCACATAACAAATTTGTTTTTCAAAATAATGTGCATAATAATAGAGCAAGTTTTGTCTTGCATGTGGGTATGAATAATAATAGGCCAGTTACAAGGAAGAAATTTGTTGGACATGCATGTGAAGTACAAAGTAAGCCTAGAAACAATTCTGAGATTTGATATTGGATACATAGATTTCAAAAACATTCACACCTCTCCTAACTATTTGCAACAAAACAATTTTTTTTTTTTTTGCAATGAACCGACAATTGGGCCCGCCAACATTTTTCATCACATTTACAAGTGCAGAGCATTGCTAGGATCCATTGGTCATTGTTGTATCTGACCTACATAGGAACAGGAAACATAAAAAAGAAACCGATACACTGGAAAATAATGACATTGACTACCTCATAAGAAAATACCCAGTGACATGTACTCACTACTATAGACATAAAATAAATGCTTTGAGACAATTGGTATGCCATGATGAAATGTTTTTCGAAAAAATATCGGACCATTTTTTTGTGACTGAATTCCAGAATAGGGGAAATGAACATGACCACACACTATTATGGATAGAAGGTGCACCAGTCTAGGGAGATGATAGAAATTCATATATCGAACAATTTGTGGATAAATATATAACATGCAACACAAATCATTTGGATCCAGAGCTTTCCAAAGTCCATATACATTACTAAACAAGAATTTCTAGAAAACGAAAAAACTCGCATTGCAGATACAACTTTCTTGTGCTGCCAATGAGAGCTACAAGAATCATAGAGCCACTTAGTTTAGAGGACAATTTTTTTGTTGAGAAATCTAAATCCTTGTTTGAATTCCTAGAAAAACTAGAATTTCACGAGCAGATGAGATTTGATTCCTTCTTGGCAGAGGTAAATCTATCAGAAGATGAGTATATCCAAGCCATACAATGTACGCTTAGGCAACCAAAAGTTTTATTTAAATGAAAACTTTCCCATATTTGGAACAACAGTTTCTCCAAGGACATGCCAGTTATGTGGAAAGAAAATACAGATGCGCAGTACGTGCTCAATGCATATGCTGTAGCATTGTACTGTACCTCGTATATGACAAAGGTTGACAAATCTATGACAAGTGCATTCAAAAGGATACACAAATAACATGAAAGAATTCATGTTGATGCCATACAAATGATACTTACACTTGGAAATACATTGCTTAATCTTCAACAAATGTATGCTCAACAAGTAGTTCACATTGCACTTTCCCTGCCCCTCACTTGTAGTTCAAGAAAATGTGTTTTCATAAACACATATCCACTTGAAAAATGCACATTTGTGATTAAACCACCGGTTTTGCTACAACAAGAGACTGACAATTCATAAGACATGCTATGTCGCTCTATTGTTGATTATTACCTCCAGCGTCCATCTCCTATTAGGCATATCTTCTTAGCAAAATTTCTATCGCATTACAAAAAAATGGTGCACCCATATCAAACAGAAAAAAAACCCTCTGTGATACGATTTTTCAAATACAATAAACATTGTGACTATGAAAACTATTGTAGAAAAAAATTGTTGTTGTATGTTACATTCAATGAAAACGAAGAGACATTAAAACATAAATTCTCTACATGGGAGGTTGCGTATGTTGCATCTGAGACTATAGTGCACATCAATGACACTAGATTTACCTACAATGTTAATCCAACATGGGGTGATCTAGAAGTTGCAGTTAATGACCTATAAAACCCTGACAATCATGATGAGACATTCACAAACTGAAAAACAACTAGAACTCCTTCCGAGTCCTATGACTTACAAGCGGATTTTCCTCATCCTCTAGAAGGTGGAAGTGAAAAACATACCAATCTTGGTTTCAAGTCACCAAACATCATTTCCTAATTGAAAGTAATGAATACCATAGAATAAGACTTCTATTGAATCTGAAACAAAAAACAATTCTAAAGGACATTGCTGTTAAAAAACGCTTGAACATGGACAGTCCTCTGCAGTTGTTCCTTATAGGTGGAGCAGGAACAGACAAGACATTCATAGTGAAAGCATTGTTCCAGATGCTTATACGAATATATGATTCAACCAATTCCTCTGACCCTATGAAACCAAAGGGCCTATTAGTTGCATACATAGGAAAAGTTGCATATAATGCAAGTGGAACAATAGTCCACTCTGCATTTTTAATTCCTTTTAAAAAGTCACAGTTTCTTCCACTTAGAAAGGAAATGTTGGATACATTATCTAAGCTTTATGAGGAACTCCAAATTGTCTTTATAGATGAAGAATATTTGATTGGGAGTCGGTTCTTGTATTTCATTGACAACTTACTAAGAAGCATAAAATATGTGCAGATGAAATACTTTGAAAACATTGACATGATATTCTGTGGGGATCTTTACCAGGCACAACCCATCCAAGATTCTTTGATATTTGAACAACCTACCATTAACATGGAAGCAATCACCCATGACTTCTAGAGAGACAATATTAAATTCTTTGAGTTGCATACTACAATGCACCAGACAGATGAAACATTCATTGCAATTTTGAATAGAATGCGGACAAAACACCAAACATATGACGACTTAACATATATCAATTCAAGGTGCTTACAGTCTGCACCAACAGACCCAACGTTCCCTTACCTATTCTACATAAATAAGGATTTTGTAATGCATAACAACCACATGCTATCGGTCATGCCTGGCAATGATATCATCATCAATTCAATTGACCTAGAAGAAGAAAACCATGGACATGTTCCACGTCATGAACATTCAGTCACTTTACCTTCGTAGCTTGTCCTCAAATTAGAAATGTTGGTTGAAATATATGCCTCTAACTATGATTCATAGGATGGCTTGGTCAATGTTGCATATGGAATACTGAAAGGTTATACGAAGAAAAAAAAATCGATGTCCTTTGGATTAAGTTCCATGAACCGCATATAGGCAAGAGACAAGCCAACAAGTTGTCTTATCTATATACTTCAAAAACTGGAAGTGATTGGACACCTATTTTGTGAATATCAAAGTCGATATCGACATCAACAAAGACAGGTCGACTGAAGATTGGAAAAAAGTTTCCGATTAAACATGCATGTGCACGTACAATCCATAGATCACAAGGACTAACACTTGATAATGTTGCATTTCAGCCTGCTGGAATTTGGATACATGGACTTGTATACATAGAACTGTCCTGTTTTAGAAGCATAGACTCCTTGTATTTACTAAGTTCTCTCACAAAAGATAACTTCAAAGTGAAACATAAAGTTGATATTAAAATGCAACGACTCAATACCACTGCAAAATGACAACCCCACTATGATTACCAGTCCATACAAACAAATGCATCTGTATCAATTCTCTCGCTTAACACACACAGCTTAAATGCACACATGGATGATATACTGAATGACTATGATATAATGCAATATGATATTCTGTGATTGCAGGAAACACAAATGGCATTATGCATGCAGAACAAACAATTACCAAATCACAATTTCATATCAAGTTATATTACACATGGGGTGATGATACTGGCGAAAAAACATGTGTCAATTTTGGACCATATACATATCGAAGAAAAGAATGTTGAAGTGGTGCTTGCAATTTTTTTTTTCCATGAAACAGATGTTGCAATACTGAATCTGTATAATTCTCTTCATGCAGCATTCTCCAACATAGCTGATGTTATTTCCAATGCATTGGGCCATTTCCATCTGAACGGACCCATTGTACTTGTAGGAGACTTCAATATTGACATGCTACAAAACAATGATAGAACAAAAGAATTGTAAAACTGCATGTACAAATACAGTCTCCGCTTTCTTTTGAACAACACAAGCCATCTGCAAAACGCACTTATTGACCATGTTTGGTTGAATGTGCCCATTCCTCAATACAATATCTTTATCTTAGACACATATTGGTCTGATCACGATACCATTGGTATTGCACTAGAATTATGAGATATACATCAAACATATGGCAAAGTCATATTTCTATGTTTCAAAGCATGTTTGTATAGCTTCTTGTGAAAAAAAAAACACAATTATCCAGCTTCTTAGTTTTCCCTAATTTCTACACATACTATTCTGGTGAGCATACAGTCAGTGTTGTACTTGAATTATAAAATATACATTATGCAAAAAAATAAAAGGTACATCCCCCTAAAAACTATTTGTTACTCTATTCATCTTATTCTATTTTTTTTAGTATATGTACATAGTACTTTCCTTTTTCTTTACATCTAAACTTATGCTCATATCCCTTTTGTTTTGTACTTTTGTTGATAGAAACAAACAGGAAAACTAGACGCCGCAAAGAACACATACCCAGAGATGTAGAGGAATCCATGCAAAGGTGCATTTTTTTCTACTCATCTTCCATACTAAACAGTTTTCTGTTTACTCTATCTGTATTTGTCAAAATTGTTTGCTATTGTGTTTTTTTATATTTTTATATTTTTATATTTTTTTATATTTTTATTTTTTTATTTTTTGCGCTTAGAGCTCGCCATCTTGCAGATGCAATGTTGAGCCAGCCAAGGCGCAAGTCCACTTGTCAATTTCTATATCGCTCAACTATGGGTGTTATTTGCAGGACACAGAACATTAGAGGTCCAATGTACAACCCGCAAGTCCGCGATCCAAATAAGTGGCTAAGTATGGAATAAGGGATCTGTGCATATTTGGTATGTATTGCTTGTTTCTGGGAGCCAACCAACCCTAGAGTCTGTGTCTCAATTTGTATATCGTTGAAATCACTGGAAGTAGAATGTTGAGCCAACCAACCTACAAATCTGCTTGTCAATTTGTATATCGCGGAGTTGTGGATGTTATTTGTAATGTACCGAGTAATAGAGGCATGTTTTTTACCCCGCCAGCTTGAGAGACCGCGATCCAGAAACTGTGCATGCTCTATAAAATATTAGCCACCCCTCAAGTCCACTTGTCAATTTGTATATCGTGGAAGTGTGTGTGCTATTTTTAGGAAACACAACAATAGAGGCTTATTTTTTGAGCCCTCCATCCCGAGAACCCGCGATCTAGAAAGTGGCCAAGTATGGAATGTGATATCCATACCTGGTCTATAAAATATCATGTTCATACTTTATAAAGGTACATATTTAGTTTTGTCTGGTTTCTACACATACTGATTTGGTAACCACACAGTTGTTGTTGCACATGAATTATGAAATATGCACTGCGAGTCCGACCAAGCCCTTTGGTTTCCTTAGCCAATTTTATGCCCATGGCTCCCCCGCTATGCATTATCAAACTCTCGTTACCCATGTTCTGAAAAAGTGTACATGCTCTATAAAATATCATCCACCCCGCAAGTTCACTTGTCAATTTGTGTATCGCGGAAGTCTGTGTTCTATTTGTAGGACACAAAACAATGGAGGACTATTTTTTGAGCCTCAGAACCTGTGATCCAGAAAGTGACCAAGTATGGAGTGCGATATCCATACATTCTCTATAAAATCTCATGTCCATACTTTATAAATGTGCATATTTAGTTTTTCCTAGTTTCTACACATACTAATCTGGTCACCACACACTTGGTGTTGTACATGAATTATGAAATATGCATTGGGAATCAGACCAATCCTTTTGGTTACCTTAGCCAATTTTATGCCCACGAGTCCCCCGCTATGCCTTATCAAACTCTCATTCCCTGTGTTCTGAATGTGCATCTTGCATCGAAATCTTGGTAATCCATGTCTATTCTTGCAAGCTCCTAGACGTTGGAGTGGCAGATTTCATGTCCATCTAATCTTGTGGCCGAGACTTTGGTGATCTACAATTGGACATTGACTAGAAGCTTGCGACTCATTTGCTAATTTTCTTTAATTAAATTGTACAATATCAATATTCATTATTAATAATTTAGTACTTGAAAAAAATGATTTTAGATAATGCTAGCTATATAATATATCTATTATATGTTATACATGTAGACAATCACAATCTTGAACCTGACAGTCCTTGAGTCCGTCTTTGAACTTGTATATCACGGAACTCCCAATGCAGCGTGGAGCAGACGAGAAAATAGAAGTACAATGTTGATCGAGCCAACCCGAAGTCTGCCGATAATTTTTTATATCGTGGAAGTGTGGGTGCTATTTGTAGCACACAGAACAATAGAGGCCCAATTTTCAGCCCATCAGCCCAAGAATCCACGATCCACAAAATGACTAAGTATGGAATGACGAATTTGTACATGCTCTATGAAATCTGATATCCATACTTATAAAAGTACACAAGGTACTTTATAAATATGATATCTTGTGCACAAAACTTCGGTGATCCGCATTGATAATTTTGTTTAATTAAATTGTACAATATCAATATTTAATATCGATATTTTAGTGCTTGAAAATAATGTTTAATTAAATTAACTTTTTTTAATTAAATTGTACAATATCAATATTTAATATTGATATTTTAGTCCTTGAAAATAATTTTTTTTAGATAATGTTATACATCCCACCAGTCCTGTAGTCCGTCTATTTTTTAGCACGCCTCTCGGAGAACCTGTGATCCAAAAAGTGCCTTAAGTATGTAAGTCCGCTTGTCAATTTGTATATGGTGGAACTCTGAGTGTTGTTTGGAGGACACAGACTGATACAAGTGCATTGTCCAACCAGCCAATTAAATTGTGGAATATCAAAATTTGTATATCGTGGAACTCTGATCCGTAAACAATTTCTATCCTGGGCCCACCAGCCCTGCAATTCATATGTCAGTTTGTATACCGTGGAACTCCGAGCACTATTTAGAGGACACAAAACAATAGAATTGCAATGTTCAGTCGACAAGTTCTCTTGTCAATTTCTATATCGCGCAAGTCTGGATACTACTTGAAAGAAACAAAGCAATAGAGTCCCACTTTTGAGCCCGCCAGCCAAAGAAGTCGTGATCCAAAGACTATACATGCTTCCCTTCGCTATGCTCCCTGAAAGCCTACACAAAGTCACAATTTCCATACTTAGCCACTTTCCCGCAATTCCGTAAATATACAAACCCTCCGCTGAACTGCACAATCATGCGCTCTTACATTTTACATGTTTTGCAGTTAACAATTCCGACTCATGCAATTTCAGACTTAGCCATTCCATCTTTGCTTTCTCTTCCCCATCCCCATCACCTTCGCATGTGTCCATAATAAGAAATAATGTTTATATATATATATGTCTTGTTTCTAAATCTTTAATGCTAACAGGCCATCCTGCATGCACCGTCTAAGTTGTCATTGATCCAATGAAGGCTCAAGAAGTTCTTCCATTAATGTAATATTTGCATAGGCTTTTGTTATCCCTTCCCAGTCTTAATTTCAAATACCATGGAATGTCATTCCCACGCCGTCATCTTGGTTCCTTCACAAAAGCTCCAATCCTTAAATGTTGTTCATCGTAACCACGACCTTCGCACTTCTAAGTATGCAATAATTAAGCTTTACTTCTAATAGGTCACCATACAACACGCATAGATATTGTCATTAATGTAGAGATTTTCCATTCACACGCATTGAACCAACTTTTTTGGAGGGTTATATTGTCCCCTCCATTTCTTCATTTCAAGCTTCTTCTGGAGGAAAACCAACGTTTTCATCAACTACTGGCAGCAAATCCACAACAGTTTTGTAGACATAAAACAAACATCTTCCTCACGATCTTCCCGTTCAGAAGAAAGGAGAAAGAATTGCAGGGTAGGCGGAGCAGCCCGAAAATTAAAGTGAAAACATGGATCTTGACGCTGATATGGATAGCATATTCTGCAACGTTGATTAGCCTAGAGACATAATTCACCATGTCTACCCAATGGACTTAGTTGATACCAAAATTTTTGACGAAGATGAATCCTTCATATTCTAGAGTGTTGTTTTTTAAAGCGAATCAAAAAAATTAATCATTGAAAAAAGAAATGTAAAAAATAAGAAAAGAAAACATCGTTCATAACTTGACCTTGCCAATATGCAGACGTCCAAAATCTACCAACTTCACATGGAAACCAGAGATGCTCTTCATGATTTCGTTGGACTCATTAAGGCCAAAAATTTTAGACTAAATAACCGAATTAAGGAAATAGAGGAAGCTTTGTTTCCTATGCCATTTCTTGGAAATCCTTTGGAAGTAGTCATGCCTATGACTACATGCACCCCTGCAGCAAATCTAAAAGGGTCCTCTAGCTTCCTCACATACTGTAGAGGGTATGTGGAGAAAAATATCAACAAAAGAATGGAACTGATTAAGGTCTGGGAAACATCAGAGAATATGGATTCCCTGGGAAGCAGGGCACATAACTTGCCCCAACTTCTACAAACGGATTTAAAAAATGAATAATTTTTTTATGTCCACATGGTCATCCCTTTTTCCTTTCATGTCAACAACATATCAGACACGAGAAGAATACAACATGATCTCCCATCCAAAAAATGGCTCACTCAATTAGAAGCATGCTGGAAAGAGAATGTGAAGAACTTGTATCTAATCATCCAATCATGTGAGAAAGAAATATCAAAGAAAGAAACATTATTCACAAAGCTCACCAAAATAGAGTTAGCCAAAAGGACAAATGACTTCCAAGACCCCATCTTACTCGTCAACTCCCTAGCGTTAACCAAGCAATCTTTCGATAAACAAGTTGATAATATTAAGGCCTTGTCTTTAGAAAAATTTTACAGGATTCTTGAATATCATGAAGAAGACGTGGACAAATTGCCAATCTGGTATTCAGTAAAGAATGGAGACATTCATCAGGCTCTGTCTAATCTTTTTATTGACCTAAGCGAATTAGAAAATGAATTTTTTATCATTAAAATCCAAAATGACATCAATGTCGCCCCCTTGAGAAGATATATTGAAGAGAACTTGAAGTGGGTTGTCGACGAAATCCAACAGGGAAATGCATCAGCAAGCAAATAGAAAATTACTTATATGGAACATCATTATAAATCCTTTGTTTATCAATCCAGTTATTCAAGCGGGCCGATGACAAAAACCAACAAGAAAAGGCATAAACAAGCAATTACCAACATTACTTATATGTACCATGCCTGTAAGTGTATATTGATAGTCCTTTCTTTATCAATCCAGTTATTCCATCTTTTTTTAATACAAATCTATAGCCAAAAACTGATATCTTCCCATTTCTACTTTTCAAGTATTACTTTTCATAGTGCTATTTCTTGTACATATTTCTCTTATGGTCTGCGAGAGCCCCAATCTCAATCTATATGAAAAAACCATTTACATTTCCAGGAATATGTAACAAACAATTCTTGTTTCATATATTCCAAATAAAACTATTCTTTCGTCTCCTTATATATTTATGTGTTCCTAGATTTTTATCTTTAGTAATGTTGAATGTGAAGACATTCTGTTTATTTTATTTCATTTCTCTTTTTTTCTTGATGCATATTTTCTCCTGCCTGTTCATTTTCAAAATTAAGTATGAGATAAATTACTCACTCAAATTTGAGATATAATATTTCACACACACACACACACACACACATATATGTTTCTTTAAATTTCCAGGAATATGTAACACGTTTTATTATTATTTTATATAAATGTCATAAAATTGTGTTCAATACTTTTTTGCTACTCACACATATAGAGAGTATGTCATTTATTGCATCTTTACCACCTGTCCTTCATACAGCTTGCCATAGAGGCCCTTTAAGAGGCTCTTTGTAGGCCATGGAATAACAGAGGCCCATGAAAATCTCATCCCCATACTTTATAAAAGTACATATTTTGTGTGTATAAAAGTAAGTATCTAATTTATATTATTACGTATTTGGTATGTATAATTTATGTTGTCTTGGAACGTATAATTTGATAAATTTGAATTTCTTATGTCCAAGAGCCCCTGTTTTAAAGAAAACAAATTCAGGAAAGCTATTTTTTTGGTCCTTTTGTCCACCACCCTATGTAACATACATTAGTACTATTTTTTTTTTCCTTTTGTCCACCAACATATGTAAATAAAACTAATTCATGATTGCTAAATTTTTTTGACATGAGCCCCTTAAAATTCAAATAGTTCGCAGGTCCAATTGTCAATTTGTATATCGCGGAACTCTCGATGCTTTTTGTAGGGCAAGGAACAACAGAAGCCCAATTTTCAGGTCCCCAGCCTGAGAACCCACGATCCAAAAACTGACTAAGTATGGAATGAGGGTTTCATGCATGCTCTATATATCTAGTTAGTCAAATTACATATTTAGAATGTATAATTTGATAAATTTCAATTTCTTGTGTCGAGGAGCCCTTGTTTTAAACAAAACTAATTTGTGAATGCTAGTTATTTTGTGCTTTTGTCCACGAACCTATGTAACAGTCATAGGCCCTTAAAATCCAAATAGTTTGCAAATCTGATTGTCAATTTGTATATCGCGGAACTCTGGGTTCTATTTGAAGGGAACAGAATAACAAAAGATCAATTTTTAGCTCGCCAGCCCGAGAACCTGTGATCCAAAAACTGGCTAAGTATGGGTCTCTGTGCATGCTCTAGAAAATTTCATCCCCATACTTTATAAAGGTACATATTTCGTATGTCTAAAAGTAGATATCTACTTTATAAAATTACATATTTGATATGTATAATTTATGTTGTCCAGGAACCTATCATTTAATAAATTTCAATTTTGATTATGCCTTGGAGCCCTTGTTTTAACGAAAACTAATTCGGGAATGCTAATTCTTTTTTGTTTTTCTCCTGCCTGATCATTTTCAAAATTAAATATGAGATAAATCACTCACTCAAATTTGAGATTTCATATTTCACACACACAGACACACACACACACATATATATGTGTGTGTGTGTGTGTGTTTCTTTAAATTTCCAGGAATATGTAACACGTTTTATTATTTTTTGATATAAATGTCATAAAATTGTGTTCACTATTTTTTTCCTACTCACACATATAGAGAGTATGTCATTTTTTTCATATTTACCACTTGTCTTTCATATTGCTTGCCACATGGGTCCTTAAAATTCAAATAGTCTGTAAGTCCATTTGTTAATTTGTATATCACAGAACTCTGGGTCCTCTTTGTAGACCATGGAACAACAGAGGTCAAGGAGCCCCTGTTTTAAAGAAAACTAAATTGGGAATGCTATTTTTTTTATATTTTTGTCCACCAGCCTATGTAATGGACATTAGTACTATTTTTTTGTGTTTTTAAAGCCAAATTTTTTGGACACAAGCCCCTTAAAATTCAAATAGTCAGCAAGTCTGATTGTCAATTTCTATATTGCGGAACTCTCGACACTTTTTGTACGGAAATTTTCATCCCGCCAACGCCTATGTAATGGACATTAGTACTATTTTTTTGTGTTTTTTTCCACCAATGTGTGTAAGGAAAACTAAATTGGAAATGCCAATTTTTTTGGACACAAGTCCTGTAAAATTCAAATACTCTGCAATTCTAATTGTCAATTTGTATATCGTAGAAATCTTGGTGCTTTTTGTAAGGCATGGAACAACATAAGCCCAATTTTGTAGTCTGCAAGTGCGATTGTCAATTTGTATATCACAAAACTCTGCATGCTCTTTGTAGGGCACAGAACAACAGAAGCCCAATTTTTAGCCCGCCAGCCCGAGAACCCGCGATCCAAAAATTCAAATAGTTAGCAAGTCTGATTATCAATTTGCATATTGCAGAACTCTCAGTGCTATTTGTAGGGCATGAAAAATAGAAGCCCAATTTTCATCCCGCCAACCCAGCCTATGTAACAGACATTAGTACTACTGTTTTTGTGTTTTTAATGCCGTTTTTTTTAGACACGAGCCCCTTAAAATTCAAATAGTCTGCAAGTCTAACTATCAATTTCTATATCGTGAAACTCTCGATGCTTTTTGTAGGGCAATTTTTATCCCGCGAGTGCCTATGTAATGGACGTTAGTACTATTTTTTTGTGTTTTTGTCCAGCAGTGTGTGTAAGGAAAACTAAATCGAAAATGTCAATTTTTTTGGACACGAGCCCCTTAAAATTCATTTACTCTACAAGTCTGATTGTCAATTTGTATATCGTGGAAATATCGGTGCTCTTTGTAGGGCATGGAATAATAGAAGCCAAATTTTGTAGTCCACAAGTTCGATTGTCAATTTGTATATCACAGAACTTTGCGTGCTATTTGTAGGGCATAGAACAACAGAAGCCCAATTTTTAGCCCGAGAACCCGTGATCCAAAAATTCAAATAGTCAGCAAGTTCGATTGTCAATTTGTATATCGCAGAACTCTTGGTGCTATTTGTAGGGCGGAACAACAGAAGCCCAATTTTCAGCCCGCCAGCCAAGCCTATGTAATAGATGTTAGTACTATTTTTTTTGTGTTTTTAATGCCAAATTTTTTGGACACGAGTCCCTTAAAATTCAAATAGTTTGCAAGTCTAATTGTCAATTTCTATATCATGGAACTCTCGGTGTTTTTTGTAGGGAAATTTTCATCCTGCCAGTGCCTATGTAACACACGTTAGTACTATTTTTTTGTGTTTTTGTTCACCAGCATGTGTAAGGAAAACTAAATCGGAAATGCCAAATATTTTGGACAGGAGCCCCTTAAAATTCAAATAGTCTGCAAATCTGATTGTCAATTTCTATATTGTGAAACTCTCGGTGCTTTTTGTAGGGAAATTTTCATCCCACCAGCGCCTATGTAACAGACATTAGCACTATTTTTTTGTTTTTGTCCACCAGCATGTGTAAGGAAAACTAAATCGGAAATGCCAATTTTTTTGGACACAAGCCCCTTAAAATTCAAATACCATGCAAGTCTGATTGTCAATTTGTATATCGTGGAAATCTCGGTGATTTTTGTAGGGAATGGAACAACAAAAGCACAATTTTGTAGTCTGCAAGTCCGATTTTCAATTTGTATATCGCAGAACTCTCTGTGCTATTTGTAGGGAACAGAACAACAAAAGCCCAATTTTCAGCCTGCCAGCCTGAGAACCCTCGATCCAAAAATTCAAATAGTCAGCAAGTCTGATTGTCAATTTGTATATCGTGGAACTCTCGGTGCTATTTGTAGGGCATGGAACAACAAAAGCCCAATTTTCATCCCACTAGCCCAACAACCCCGAATCAGGGTTCTATGCATCCTCTCTATATCTACTTAATCAAATTACATATTTGGTATGTATAATTTATTCTGTCTAGGAATCTATACTTTCATAAAATTCAATTTGTTGTGTCTAGGTGCCCTTGTTTTAAAGAAAACTAATTTAGTAATGCTAGTTTTTTTGTGTTTTTGTCCACGACCCTATGTAATAGACGTAGGCCCTTAAATTGCAAATAGTCTGCAAGTCCGTTTGTCAATTTTTATATTGCAGAAGGCTGGGTGCTATTTGTAGGGAATGAAACAACAGAAGCCCAATTTTCATCCCACCACCTCAAGAACCCGCGATCCAAAAATTCAAATAGTTCGCAAGTCCAATTATCAATTTCTATATCGCAGAACTCTCGGTGCTATTTGTAGGGCACAGAACAACACAAGCCCAATTTTCATCCCGCCAGCCCGAGAACCCAGAAGGAGGGTTTCATGCATGCTCTGTATATCTACTTAATCAAATTAGATATTTGGTATGTATAATTTATGTTATCCAGGAACCTATAATTTGATAAATTTCAATTTCTTATGTCCAGAAGCCCTTGTTTTAAATAAAACTAATTCGGGAATGCTAGTTTTTTTGTGCTTTTGTCCACGAACCTATGTAACAGACATAGGCCCTTAAATTTCAAATAGTCCACAAGTCTGATTGTCAATTTGTATGTCCCAGAACTCTGGGTGCTATTTGTAGGGAATGGAATTTGAATTGTCTACAAGACCGATTGTCAATTTGTATATTGTGGAACTCTTGATGCTATTTGTAGGGAACGAAACAACAGAACCCCAATTTTCAGCCCGAAAACCCAAAATGAGGATTCCGTGCATGCTCTGTATATCTACTTAATCAAATTAGATATGTCGTATGTATAATTTATGTTGTCCAGGAACCTATAATTTGAAAAATTTTAATTTCTTGTGTCTAGGGGCCCTTGTTTTAAAGACAACAAATTCGGGAATGCTAGTTTTCTTTGTGTTTTTGTCCACGAACCTATGTAACAGACGTAGGCCCTTAAATTTCAAATAGTCCACAAGTCTGAATGTCAATTTGTATGTCCCGGAACTCTGGGTGCTATTTGTTGTGCACAAAACAACATAAGTCCAATTTTCAGTCCGGCAACCCGAGAACCAGTGATCCAACTAATTTTTGGTGTTTTTGTCCACGAACATATATAGAAAATCCAACTATTTTTTGGTGTTTTTGTCCACGAACATATATAGAAAACTACTTCGCGAATGCTAAAATTTTTGTGTCCAAGAACCTTTTAAATCTTAATTTTTTTTGATAAATTTTGGGAAAAAACTAATTCGGGAATACTATATTCTGCATGAAAACCACATGTACTTCAACTTCCTACCCACGTGTCTGTGTTCAGTTCAATTAATTTCCATTCCAACCTGGTAGGGACTACACTGCCATGCAACACTTGTTTTTAGATGGGATATTTCGTCAATAGGAAGTCTTTGAGACTACATTAAAAAAACATTTGAGTTCTTCATGAAGACATCGAATGAATGGACTGCAGAAGTTGAAAAAGGACAAGGTCGAGATATGTAGATGTACATACGGAAAAATGGCGTATATACAGTTTATGTATATAGAATATTTCTTCCTTTTTTGGTGAAAATCATTGTTCATATTCTTAGAAAATCAATGAATGTATTTGACTGGTTGCCCCATGTTCAATTGGAGCAATATCTTGAATCTTATCTGCAAGACGCAGAATGGATAACGACTAGATATGTCCCCTCGTTTGATGAGTACTTGAATAGTGGCTTGGCTAGCTCGGTGATGTGTGTGCTAAATTTGATTATGCTTCTGTTAATGAGTCAAATTCTACCGGACGACATTTTGGAGCAAATATTCTATCCTTCCAAGATCTATGAGCTCTTAGAATTGATAGTCAGACTGAAGGACGACATAACATATTTTGAGGTATGTGGCATTAAGATTAATATATTTTTTTAAAGTGTTTAAACCAGATGATATTTGCATTAGTTTTAACATTTTTTACTATGTATGAAGCAAGAGAGGGAACGCCCGGAGATAGCCTCAAGTTTAGTTTAGAGTGTTATTTGAAAGACAATTATGAATCTACCTGGAAAGATGCTTTAAATTATATCAAATTCAGTCTGGATCTTTCTTTCAGTGAATTTAATGGGAATTTCTTAATTTCCGATGCACAACAATTGTTAAAATATAATAATTATTGCTAACTATCTCCAATTGAATGGGAATTTCTGAAGCATAACAATTGTTATAATATAATAATTATTCTCAACTATCTCCCATCATTTAATGTGGTAGTCAAAGGAAACTCTAGAAGAGAAGTTAGGAATTGACAATGTTTTTGAGTGTTGTCACTCACAGTTTTCTCGAAAGATTCTCTAGATTTTTCCTAAGAAGCATTTAATGTGGTAATTGAAGGAAGCTTTAGAAGAGTTGTCAGAAATTGACTATGTTTTACTTCTCACTCAATTTTTTTTAAAGATTCTCTAGATTTTTCCTAAGAGGTTATGTAGATTTTTTTGAGAGGATCTCGAGATATTTCTTAGATATATATAACTTGGTTTTTGGATTTCTAAGGAAAACCATTTTCAGAGCAACAACTCATTTGTATAACTTTGTTTGTGTGACATTGATTGTTGTGTTAATTCATACAACTACAGTTGTAGAATTATTTACCCTCTTTCATATTGGTCTGAGAGTGAGTTTGGGTTTGACTCCCTTGACCAGGTACCAGGGATTCCTGAAGGAAGAAGAGCCACAGTTTCCAAAAGTGTCACCGTCACTGAGAGAAAAAAGTGTCACGGTCGCTGAGAGAAGAGTAGAGATAAATGCTATGGCGGTAACCTAGTTATGTCAGTTTCATCATATGAAATTTCTACGATTGGAGCTATCGATTTAGTGGCTACCTGAACCAGCACAGGCACATGAGTGCCAAAGTAGAGCTCAAATTGGGTTCTTACCCTGATAACGAAGGGAACAGACACATACGAGGTTCGAAACACAGTAATGGAGGTTGCGTTATGTAAGGATTTAAATATGGATTTCTTGGCAAACATCTTGGGGTGTAAGAGGTCGTATGGGCAGCAGCGGAGGTGCTCTGGCTCGACCATGGAGGGAAATACCCCCTACGAACCCCCCCACCATAGAAATGAACAAACCGACGGGTAGGGATGTAGCGCCAGAGTGCAAGCCGCCAGAGAAAGGGCCCATGACCAAGACGTTGACACTGCTAAACATGGAAGTGGCACAGAATAAGCTCTAGATATTGTCTTCAAGGGGATGACATTTGAGAGAGAAGAGTCAGAAAGGCATAGGGGCGACTCACAGAGTCCCTTACACGTGCAGGCCGAGTGGCAGGAATAGAAGGTCGAGGGTGCAATAGTGGAGATAGTGTCGCGCTAGGGTTTGGCTTGGTACCTTTAATATGGCGGAGGAAACAAGAGCACTTTCTCTCAGGTAACACTGTTGCCTCTTCATTCAAGAATGTAAAGTTTGGTAGCCATGAAATGAGTATTGGACATCTAGTCATTAAAAATAAAACAATATATTGTGTTTGAAAAACCTCATCTGGATGGTTGTGAGGAATGATTGTTATCCTCCTCACCTCGGTTCAATTCCCTTAAAAATGACATGAATAAATATATTGTTGTAATGGCTTCGAGCCTATATGTAATGAAAAAAAAATAATCTGCATGTGGAGCATCACCATCTTTTCCCTAGAAAGGGGGTATTTTTGGCTTGGGAAGCCGCGTAGAGTGTGATTTATTTCAATGTCTTTCATCTTAATGTATATCATGATGAAACTTTGTGCATGGACATAGTTATGTTGTTTGTATTTGAGTTTTATGTGTTTGAAGCCATGGAGGTTGTTACAGATTATTCCATGCATAATTTTTGTGTATGGTCAAATTAAAAGACTCATATAAGAAAGTGTTGGGTCGCAGTTGCTTGTGTTGGCCGAAGTTTTTATTAGTGGCTATCCTTGAGGTTCTAAATTTGGTGTTATAATAAAAAATTGTTCTTTTAAGAGTTGTGAGGAGTTTGAAAAATACTATGATTTTTCTATTAAAGTCTAAAAGTAGAGAGAATAACAACTGCAAAATATAAAGTGTATAAAAATGGGCATATGTAATGGGCTTATAATTTGGGAATTTAGTAAAGAATGTTTTGTTTACTTGCGATAAAATGTTGAAATGATGCATACATTTTGTAGGGGTTGCATGATCGGTTGTACCCAACATCCCAGAAGTTTGTGGTCCCAGATGTAAAACTTAGCCATAGGAAAGTTATATTCTCCAGGTCTTTAGTAAGCCTTATTGAGTTAGGCTATGTGCATTAGTGAGGTAGCACAAGTAATAATTTCACATGTATATCTCAGAGTGGATGTGGCATCAAGTTGTGGAATTAAACACTATGTAGGTACAAGGGTGGAAGGTGTACTCATATCTAAGTTTGATGGTGAGTTGGAGAAGTTGGATATTCAATTAAGGGGGGAATGTGAGATAGAGTATCCTCAGAGTGTGAATTGGTTGGGACCAAGGTATGATTAAAGGAGAGTTTAACATATTGATGAACCATGTAGCTGAAAATGATTCATATAAAACTAACGAGTACAGAAGATGGAATCTATGTATCTCGGTAGATGGATTTCTTTTTATATGAATATCAATAATCATTTGTTTGTAGGTACAAAATGAAGAAACAAAAAGTTCGAGCAATAATCAGTTTTGTGTAGGTACAAAAGAACAACAAGAAGAAAGTTTGAGGATGAAGTACATAGTGAAGAAATCCCAAGTGAGTGTGTGCATCGTGAATCAATTTCCTCATCACGATGTTTGTGGTTAGCCAAAACGACTTGTATGCAAAGTTTGTGGTGAACTAGAAACTATTTGTTGTGATGGTTCATGGTCATCCAAAAACCCCTTGTAATGGTGTAGGGTACATTGATGAAAACCCTTGAAGATGTAAGGTTAAGAGTAAGGTAAGAGAAAACCATGGATATAGTGATTGGTAACTCATGATATGATCAAGGTTGTATCCATTAGAATTTATCTTCTCCCACCATCAAATTGGTACAGATGGAACAAGAAAAATGATATAGCAACATTATCTCTCAAGGCTTGTATGAGAGAATTCTTCTCAAGTCGTAGTAGCAACTAGGTCTAAAATATTGAGATGGAATACAATGAAAGGGGGAGGAACAACAATCAACATCAACATTCAAGTAATTAATAAAGTTTATATTGTAATAGAATAAGTATTAAAATCTTCTGGAAGATCATGTTGAAGCTGAAGAAGGTTGTTGAAGAAATTGACTCTGTAAGAATTATAGAGCATGAGCATAGTGAAGAAAGTGAATCACATTGTGTAGAAACACAGGTGGATAGTGTAATTTAATTTGATCTCAAAACTTGTAAGCCTAGCTGAGACTTAGACCAGAAGGCCATCATGTTATGAATTTTGTAAGTCCATAGAGGCATTAATGGTTAATGTTAGTATAGTTAGCGGTCGTAATTAAGGGGGAGTATTAAAACATAATAATTACTCCCAATTAGTTGTTAGGATATTTAGACACTTAGGAGTTACTTAAGATATAATTGGTCTAATGTGTCGTTAGGTAAAAGTGTGTTTCTTAGTGTGTTTCTTTAGTATGCATTAGTATGAATTTGTAGTTAGGAAATTTGACAGTCACGATATGTTCCCAACTTAGAGTGATCCGAAGGTTCATATTCTCCTCTATCTTAACGACCATTGATCTATGGATTAATGCCCGATTGGTCCATGATCTCTATTTAAAGAGCATGGAGGGTCATTTTCCGATGATCGATTGTGAGAAACTCTCTTGTAAAATCTCTATGTAATCTTTTTTTTCTCATTAATAAACCGCTCCAAGTGGTTGAATTGGCTAGGGTCGTGGATGTTTCCCCGTAGTGGTTTTACCATGTCAAAAAAATGGTGTTTTGATATTTGGTATTGTTGTGTGAGTGGTTATTGAAGGTGTTCATCCTCTGTTGGAATACCTTTTTTTTCAAACATGGTATCATAGTTTGTTTGAAGACCCGCTCCTGTTGTAGATCGAGATCGTGAAGCCAAGTTTTCTCATGTCCATTTTCTATCATTTTTGTATATTTATGGGCCAAGAGAACTATTATGTTGCATTCAAAGCACTCATTTCAGTCAGGAACACTTTTCGTTTCACTCGAAAAGGTTTATATTTTCCAAGGATACGACCATTTCAGTTAGATCCAGAGGTATAAATCCTTAATATGCATTTTTTTAATTTTTGTAAAGGATTATTTTGGTTTTATATTATTTGTTTCCATATTTCTACTCTTTTAGATCTACGTATTCTCTCTTCCCCACTCCTTGTGTGATCTCGAAAAATCATAAATAGATAGGAAAAGGTGCATCTTCTGGGTAAGCTAACCAATATCTAACCCTTATTGTCATCGAGAAGCGAAGTTTTTTTCTTCTGTGAAAATAGTTTTTTTTAGCACACTCTCCAAGGTTGTCTTCAACAACAACAACAAAAACACCCCCAATCCTCTTTCTAAACAATATAGTATGTTTTTCTATACCATTTGGTTAAAAATTTCTTTATTAAGTAAGATGTCTTGAGTTTAAATCTCTCTTTTTGTAACTTTTTTTGAAAAAGTTCATGCTCAAATTGTAAAGTGTATTTCTCTTCAAGTATAAAAGTCAATCACTATGAGTAGCTCTAATATTTTATTTTAGAGTTATTTATTTTGCATGCAGCTTTTATTTAATAAAGTAACTTCATTGTAAAAGTGATCCTCACTTCTCTTTATAAAAGTGGGTCACTTCATAAAAAAACTTACACAACCACATGGTCCTTTGGTTACCGTTTATGCATTTTTTTAAAATGGCATAACTTTCACATCCGAAGTCCATTTTTAATGTCGTTTTTTTTAAACCGCCTAAATTTTCAAGATATTTCCATCCAGATCATCAGTTTCGGTTTTTAAATCCATATTATCTTCATATTTAATATGGATTCTAAAAGTAATCTCTTTCTTACCAGCACCAACTACTTCTAATGGAAATCCCATATGGAGGAGTTATTAAGAAGTAAAGGCTTGTACCAGATTACCTTGGGAAAGGAAAAAATACCCAATGATGTTGATAAGAAAGTTAAATGGGATAATAGGAATGACAAAGCATGTGGATTAATCATAATGTCCATCTCTCTTGATTTAAGGTTCCACCTTCATTCAATTGATAAACCTAAAGAATCTTGGGAAAAGATTGAATTTATGTTTTGTAAACACAATATTATTCGAGCACAACAATTAGAAAATCAAGTACCAAATTTATGTCCAAATGATTTTTCTTACATTGAAGACTATCTATCTATGTTTAAAACACTCAAAACTTTATGTGAATAATGTAAGATAAAGATTGTTAGTTTTTAGGGTAAATTTGTAGAACAGTAGTCTCTTTTAAATTTCAATGATTAAAGCAAATAGATCTGTTATCCAATCAGAGATAAAATACATAGAAAGTAGATCTATGAAGGAAAACAACAACATAAGAGAAAAACTCTAATTACATATGAATATAAACTCAGATCTAAATCACTAAACATAGATTTCAGATCTAACAAATTCTGTCCAAGCATTTCACAATATATTTCTATGATAGATCTACTCAATGCATGCTAGCTTAAATAGATCTGAAACAGAATCAGATCCAAATCAAGGAAAGATAAGTAAGGCACATACCTGGTACAACAACCTACCTCTGAAGATAGCACAATAAACACAATAGGTATAGGTC
>ML814063.1:30029-54921 GCA_009831015.1 Picea engelmannii | reverse complement strand
CTCATGAAATCAATTTCAAACATGTAAGCTTGGAGCGTTTTCTATAACATATTTTTTGGGATATTTCAAACCCTAGTATTTTGTAGAGACATAGGAAAGGTATTTTTGTACATGTGGTAAAATTTTCATATTTTGGTTCTCTATAGTTTCAAAGCAATTCCCTGTGAAAGTTAGGGTTACTAAATGCTCCTAAAATTAATTTCAAATAGGTCACCTTGGAAATTTTCCTATAACTTTTTTTTGGGACGTTTCATACCCTAATATTTTGCAGATGTAGAGGATACATATATAATTACCTCAAGTAAAAGTTTTAGAATAAAATTTGCAAAATTGGATATGTGGCATGATGTACAAGTTTGTTCTTGGTAAGAGAACCAAAATAAAAATCTTTGGAAAAGTTTCCATTTGGAAATTCAAATTTTAGTCAGACATGGTAAAGGAAATAGTAGTGAAAAGACACGGTGAAGGAAGAAGCAGTGAGTATACCTTGTAAAGGAAGAAGGAGTGAAAAAAACTGGTGAAGGAAGAAATAACAAGCAAACTAAAACTTGGTGACATTTACAACTCTTCAAAAGTAGCAAGAAAACTCGATTAAGGAAGAAATAACAAGTAGACAAACAAAAATGTGTGGGAATAATTGTGCAAATAATATAACACATACCCAACATGCACTTGAACACTCATATATATGATTTCTTTGAAATTCCCATGTGACAAAAAATGGCATCAATTCATGTTCAATTAAATTTTTGTTGGATCACTTATAGCCTAATATAATTTGGTTGGATTATTGAGTGAGAAATTGTTGAAGTAATCATTTGTAAAATTATTTGTTTACATTGGGTACTCTATTCAGACAAGACACTAAGACCACAACATTGATCTATGTCTTTAATGCCACACATTTTGTTCCGTGTTGGGATGATTTTTGTGTATGGAAGGAATAATGGGTATTGACAAAGCACTAGCTAGGCATACATTTTACCTATGATTCATATCCCATTGACCAAATCATTGGTAGATGTAGTGAATTCCCAATCAACCTCCATAACCATCATTTAAAACTCTAACCATCCTCATTCAAATGATTGAATGTATATTTTTTGTATTTCTCAGGGTTTTGTGGTAATAAATGCCAAAATGGGGGCTTTGCCTCTTGTATAATGTTGGGATAAATGTAGAGAATGGAAGAGGGAAACATTAACCAAAGTGTTGGTTTTTCATTTAAAACCATTTTAAATCATATATATATATATATATATATATATATATATATAAGAAAATAATGGATCATTTTGGTATCAACGCCAATTTCGATATTACATTATTGGCTATCATGTTGGTTAAGAAAGTATATATATCCATTGGTTTTGTCTTATATATATAGTATTCTTTTTACTAAGGTATAATGTACCTACATAGCAATGATTTACGGTCTAATAGTGAAAATAGGAGAAAACGTATTCTTATTATTCCACAATTAGTATCCATGTTAATGAAATAGACATGCCATAGGCCCACCGTTTACAAATCATCAAGTATCAGAGAAGGTTTGTTGGAGTCCTTCAAGTAGTTGTCAAGGGAAAATCCTTGAAGAGAGAGAAGAAGGAAGAATTGAGAGACTTTAATAGTCATATCCAAGAGGAAAGTCAATATTGGAGGAATAAATTAGATGAGCTCGAAAAATGAATTTCCAAATACTAGGAAACCTTCACCACCATGAGAGCATATTGCAACTCTTGCAATTTGGGGAGAAATTCACTCATTTGGATAATTGGAAAGAGGAGAGGTTCACCAATGTGACTACTCATCTATACCAAGGTTTAGTAGTGAAGGAAGAGGCCTTGAAAAAGATTCAAGTAGTTGTCCAAGAAACTAATAACTCCCATTTTGTTACCAATGCATAAGCTAGCACCATGACAGATTCAAGAATGGTAAACTGACCTTCAAATATTCTTCCTCAATAAACCTTTATTTAATTTTAAAAACAAGCTAGAGGCATTAGTTCCAAGCTCGTGAGGAAAATGGGTTATGATAGGCTAGGGAAAGGAAATGGAGGCCAAGGGATTGTGATCCCCATTCTGTCTTATAAAAGGCCTGAGTATGAAGGCCTAGGATTTAGTGGACACAGATATATCACAAGTTCAACTCAAACCACCTTTTTCAAGCCAAACATAATTGGAAAATAAGCCATTCCTATGAAGGAAAATGTAGATAGAAAAGGAGTGTTAAAAAAGACACTCAAATATTATTATAGAGGTTTGGAAGAGGGTATACAAGATATTATTCATCCATCCTGATTTGTTCCAAATATTAGGGGACTGAGAAACCGATCTAATAAGCATCATCACACAGAAAAAAGGTATGGAAATGTATCTTTTGTTTCTTTTCGTTGAAAGAAAAAGGGTCATAAGGATAACAATTTTTGGCAGTCTAGAAGGCCAAGCACCCCATGTAAGAACTATTTTGTCTACTATATATTGGTTTCACATTGTGAAGACAAATGTTGGAATCCTTACCTGGAACTCCATCCCAAGAACCGAACAACGAAGAAGAAATATTTGAGAGTCAAGGTCAAAGGGAACGGATAGTTTCTTGCACATCTACCCCAAGGGGTAGAAGTTTTCCAATGACATATTGCAATAGTGAGTTCCATCTCTAGCTATGAGATGGACAATATGCTTATACCAATGGTAGCCCCTATTCGCCTCTTATTTTCGATCCTGCATTAGAGGCACCCTTTCTTGGAGATTTGAAAAATGATGCTTGAAGGTAGAGAAGAAGAAGATTGAAGGGAGTTGAAACTTTTTGGGACCAAAATCCCACAAATGGGAAGGTGTGATTTGAATTGGATTCTTTCCAAAACTATTGTAAATTTTGTAATAAGCATTTTTTTAATTTCACTTTTGTTTTTTGGAAACGTTGGAAGTGGAAATGAACCGTTGGGATGGTTGGACTTCCAAAGGAAACCCATTAAAAAAAATTAAGGCCATAATGAAGAAGGATCATTGGGGATATTTAAAGAGAAGTTAGGAAGCTTGAAGAATAGATATGAGAGCTCAAAGGGTGAAACCTACTTGAATATTGGAGGACAAACAAATCGATGAGCCTATCCATGATGAGAAAAGGTGTCTTTGAGTAATGGCCATTTATAATTTTGTATTTCTAGTGAATACCAATAAAAAAAAATTGTTTATAGCTCACCCATGTGTAATTATATCTTTAGCCTAAAAAAATACTAATTAAATGTTGGTTTTACAGGGTAAAATATATGTGTTAATTGTGACTTTTATCGCTATGTAATAGCTTCAATTTTGTGGCTCTATATGTATATCTAGTTATTGTGTGATTTATGTGTATATACCATATGTTATAGCACATTTTGAATCTATTTCTCCTTAATGGGAACACTAGCTCTTACACATAGTTTTTACTTATGTTCACTTGACCACTTGGATATGTAATTACTCTGAAATTTTCATGCAACAACAAGAAGATGGCATCAATTCCTCTTTAGTTAAATTCTTGATGGCTCACTTACAACCCAATATCCTTTGATTAGATCATTGTGTGAGAAATGTTTGAAGCAACCATTTGTAAAATTCTCTATTTTCATTGGGTACTATGTTCATACAAGACACTAAGAACACAACGTTTCTATATGTCCTTAATACCACACATTTTATTACTTGTTTAGATATTTATTTTGTATGGAATGAATAATGAGTATTTACATAGAACTTCCAAGAATACATTTAAGTTATGACTCATATCTCATTGACCAAATCACTGGTAGATGTGGTGAATGCCTAATCGAGTTCCAAAATAATTGTTTAAACATCCAACCATCGTCTTTCAAATGATTGGATTTATTTTTATTGGATGTCTCCTGGTTGTGTGGTAATAAAGTCTAGAATAGGGTATTTTCATATTGTCTAATGTTGGGATAAATGCAGGGAATGGCATAGGAGACCATTAACCAAAGAGATAGTTTTGAATTTACATTAAAACACACACACACACACACACACACACAAACAAGTGTTTGGGTTGAATCTAGAGGAAATTATGAATAATTTTGGTATCAAAGCCAATTTCAAGATTAAATATTCTTGGTTAATCATGTTGGTTAAAGAAATATATACAACCATTGATTTTTTCTTATACACGGTCTCTATTTTGACTGAGGTATAATCTACCTACAAAGTAGTGTTTTATAATCTAATAGTGAAAAGAGAAGATAATGGATTTTTATTATTCCATAATTGGTATTTGTGTTGAGGAAATGAACATGAAATAAGATCATCATTTACAGATCAATTTCCCCATTACCTTCCATATATCTCCCTCCCCGCTCTCCATAATCCTCTTATCTAGATA
This sequence comes from Picea engelmannii, assembly GCA_009831015.1. Lineage (NCBI taxonomy): Eukaryota > Viridiplantae > Streptophyta > Pinopsida > Pinales > Pinaceae > Picea > Picea engelmannii. Next base: position 50,541 of record ML814063.1, on the reverse strand, counting down.
TTTTCATTCTAACTTTTTAAAATAAGTCCTTCAAATCGACATAATTTGCATTTCCTCAACCAACCATACAATAGATAAGGTTCTTAATTCGTTGATATGAAGCGCGAAAACTATTTTTTACAACGAAATCTCAAATACTGTGCACCGCAAAATTTCATCACTGAACACTCAGGACTTACTGCACAGTGCACAGAATGAACGATTTACAACGCGTTATGAATAAAACACTTAATGTAACAATTTATTCACACAATGCTAATTTTTAACACATGAATTTATAAACACATCAGAAGATCAGAAGTACACATGAAATTATGAACACATAAACTACTTGATAGATATTAACTTCAACATGTTGCACACGGTTATGGAGTACAATATTGTGATAAGCTTCGGATCCAACAACTTTTCGTAGACACAAAGCTTGAGCTCAAACTTCTTTGACTCCTCAATTGTTGTTGATTCGTCTTCACAACTCTCTTATTTCTACCTCTCTGGATGTATCATCAAATAATTTCATATTTGGATATATATTGATTGTGATTGAGACTTATTACATAAGATAACCGAATCTAACATTAAATATGACCATTAATTCGACTGACTCTCAACTACCTAACTAAACTGTAGAAATATAAAGAACGACTCCATTAATTAACTCCCCTATCTGTTGAATGACATAGACTAATTTTTTTAGATGAAAATATAAACTGATGAACTATGGTTACAGTTTGATAGACAGATTGATTGACAAAAAAATCTACTTATTGAAAAAATGATTGTCTGAAAAAATCGAATCAGTAACAAATCGGTGGAGACATGAGCTCATTGACTTGCAATTACAATTTCCAATACTCCCCCTTAATTATAAATAGGTTGGATTACAAAAATGACATCAAAAATTGAATTTCCATTTTACTGTCACTCATCTATTACTTCACATACTCCTATACTACTGTGCAAATGTTTAAATGCATCTCTTGCTAAATATTTTATGAAAATATATGCGACTTGTTCTTTTGACCTGCAAAACTCTAAACAAATCATTTTCTTATTCACCAATTCTCTCTTAAATTGATACCTTCTATCAATATGCTTAATTTTCTTGTAAAACTCATGATTATTTGATAACATGATGGATAAATTGTTGTCACAAAATACTATTGTTGGTTCTTGTTGTTCCTACAATAAATCTTTTAACATGCTTCTCATCCAAACTTCTTGACAAGTTGTGTTTGTAGATGCAACATACTTTTCTTCTCTGGAAGAAAGAGTCATTGTGGGCTGCTTCTTTGATGTCCATGATACCATACCTATTCCAAACTGAAAGGTGTACCCAGAGGTACTTTTCATGTCATCTATACTTCCTCCACAATCACTGTCACTATATCCAATGAGTCTAAAATATTTTGAAGTGGATTACTTAATGCCAAAATCTTTTGTTCCATTTACATATCTCAAAATTCTCTTTCCTACCTTCCAATGTGATTATTTTGGGGTTTCCATGTGTTGTAACCTACGTCTACACCCCTGCCCCTCCTCTCTGATTTCCCTATGCCTTCATCAAATTTTTCCTCTTATGGTTGGTGAAGTTGGTTTCCCATTACTAAGTGACTTGGTTTTTATCGTTTCTTTCTTGATTGATTATTCACACATTTGGTCTATGTTTTTCTTGAAGGATAAATTCATGTTGTGATTTGGTTTAGAATTCATTTCATCATGTTTTCCATTGATTGAGATCACAATAGGTAGACCAAGTCTTTTTGTATGCATAGGGAGAAACCATGAGAAAAAAACACAGCATTCAAAAGCAGTCAAATTTGGGACCAGAGGTTGGAACAAACATGTTAAAATTTCAATGATGGAGATCCAACATGCCACTGAAATCGAAGGTTTTAGTGAATTTGGGGTTTTCAAAATCACGTGAGGTTTAACGACAAGCACAAAAGTGTCTAAGTTACAGAGTCTGAAGTGCCTAAGTTCTGGAGTTTGAAGTGCAGAAGTTCTGGAGTTTCGAAGCCTCGAAGTGTCGGAGTGGGCCCTCACTATCACGTCACTCTGGGCCCGTACTAATTCGAGACTTTTTTAGTTAGACATAGGCCTAAATCTCCGAAGGTACGACCTTCTGAAGTCTTGAAGTCATTAAAATTGATGGTTAAAGTAATAACGGTCTAATTAACAATAAATGTGAGTTAATCACTACGACAGAAAGTCACTCTGATAGATTTTCATGATTCAAAATCCAAAACTCTTGAAGTCCCAAAGTGATGCTAGGATGCCACATCATTCCGGGCCCATACTACCATGGGAGGTTTTCAAATGTAGTACTATAGGTCTCCCATAGTATTGAATCCCCAAAATCCATTAATGATTAAACTATTAATCTCGGGTTAATAGGTCTAATATACACACAGATTAGTGACTTCGCGATATTAGCACTCCAAGAGATTTAGATGTGGATCAAACCCAGTTCTTCAGAGCTCCAGAGTGCCGAAGTTTCGAATACATGTGGCAGTCTTCAATAATGACACATCGTAATCATCTCAGAACCTTTGATTGCATCATCCACACTATTTCTAGGTGACACATGTCCCTGTCTTTTCATGACATGTCGACGATATGAGGTCAGGTCACCACGTCACTCTGAGAGTTTGGCCATCTGAGAAATATTCATACTTTTCACTTAGAAGCTCCTGAACCCCGAATATTCAGAGTCTCAAAGTTCCAAAATGATGAATTTTAAAGGTTAAAAAGGGGCACCAAACCAGGAACGTCGAGCCATTTGAAGACATCATATTTCTCATCTAAGAACAGCTTGGTGATAATCAGTAGGTACAAAACTAAAGCTTCATATCTAGACCTTGCAACACCACAGCCAGGAATTGAAGAGACTACGCCCATATTGCAGAAGGAATATCAGAGACTCCAACAAAACGTTAGATGACTTGCTTCTGTCCTCACAAGGATAAGTGGGGGACAAACACGACCAAACTTCCATTTTTCTCCAACAGCCTCCAACAGCATGCGTGCATGACATGATCGATATAGAACTCATTTCTGTCACTCTTGGTCATTTCTATCAGATCTCAGTTCGCTCCAGTGCATTCATCAGTCTAGTTTCATTGTCAGTAGCGGTTTTTCAATTGTTTAGTGCAAGACTCTTTTAGTTTAAGGAATAATAAGTGGTCTTCTATGTGTGATAAGATCCACTCCTTTTTGTTAAGTCAAGTTCAAAGTATTCATTAACATACTATAGCAGTGTGTTTTAGTTAAATTAATAAGTTGTCTTACAATCGAGGTGTAGAGCTAAGCCTCAGTTCCACAGTCGTCGTGGGCCTCTGCATTTTTGATAAATATGCAATTTTTGTATGTTTTGGGGGAGGATTTTTGGGAAAGTAGATCAATACATCAGCTGGAGGAACCTATTCTATACATGGACTAAATCTCTCTACCTAGTGAACATACTTTTGATGACAATTTTTGTCCAAATATTCCTGTGTTTTTTTTATCTTATCTTGAATGTTGTTTTGATTTGTCTAAAGTACATTTCATTTCCTTTAGCTATTCTATAACTTATCTTTACTAATATGAAACCTGTAAAACAACTAATTCTTTGGTGAATATTTTTTTTTCATTGTAACCTATGGGAGAAACTGTGTTTTTTATACATGTTTAATGTATTGAAATGATATTCTAAGTATTAAAATTATTGCAATAGATTATTCATTGAGTGATTTGGTATTTACCTTTGTTTTTATTATTTCACTTGTCCTTCATTAGTGTGCCACCAGCCAAGTAGGACCCTCACCCATATCATTTTTCCAACCCAGTCATGCTCTAGTCTTGGTAAAACCAATCCTCTAATTGAACAACAAAATTAAAAACCAACCATTCTAAAATTGAGGTGGCCTAGATTTTCCCTTTAGCAGTCATGTGCAGACTTTAGGACAAACATATTCTGACATCATTGTTGGGGGAAAAAGTAATGAGATATATTTCCCTGGGAGAAAAAAAATGATTGGACCTGATCTTTGATGGTGAAAAAAGACCAGACACATTCAGAATGTATATCATTCACCTGGCGACTCTGTGGTTAAAGAATCCATGGGTGACTCCATTAAGTAGAATTTATGAAAGAAATATTGGCACCTAGAAAAGGACTCAAGATATCCAAATATAAACACATCAAATACACCAAGTCTCATCCTAACCTTGATAAGGACACAGTAGTCTATGAGCCAGAAAGGAAGCTAATAAAGTCGACAGTATCTCAGAGATATACCTCCCCCCTCAAGGGTAAAGTTGCGCCCAAAGATTCTACTTGTCTTTATCATCACAAGAAGCTTGAATTTGCTAGCCCCGAGAATCAAAATTCCAAGGAACCTCATAAATTTTAAACTCCTCACTCTACTTCATCATCCAGTCCATAATCCACCCCTGTAGCTCCCATAAATATTCAGATTCATATTGCTCAAGCAATGGCTGCTAACAAGATAAATGTCATAATTATTTCCAGATATGCACCCATATTTCTTCATGTATGATTACATGCACTCCCATCCACAAATTACATGAAATATTTACCAATATATAATGGGGAAGGTGATGTCACTGTTGAGGAACATCTAGTAGCCTTCTACAATTTTGTAGACAACTTTAACATTGACTATGCAGATGTGTGGATGAGGTTGTTTGTGTAGATTCTGGATGGGGAAGTAAGGAAATGGTGCCGGGGTCTTCCTCCAGCCTCCATTGTAGATATTAAGGCATTAGACAAAGATTTCATAAATAAATGGGGAGATAGGAGAGATTATCTCCACTACATCACTGAGTTTGGGGCTATAAGGAGAAAGAATAGTGAATCTATTTCATAGTTCACCAAGAGATTCAATAAGATGTATGGTAGAATCCCAGATGAGATAAAACCAATTGAATTCTCTGACAATATCACTTATTCCTATTCATTTGATGCAGATTTATTCCTTTTGTTGAGGGAGAGAATATCCACCACCCTATTGTCCATCTAGGAAGCAGTCATTGAGGTTGAATCCAATATCTTGGCCTGAGACAGGTTAAAGAGTAGATCCGATAAAAACAAGAAGAAACATAGAGAATACTCGCCTGCCTCCTCTAACTCATCCACATCTGATCCCAAACTTGAAAATATGACCAAAACTTTGAAGGATATGACATCTGAAATAGCTCAGCTGAAATGGGAATCTAAACAACCAAACATAGATTTTCAAGGGGATGGAAATAGAAATCCAAATTAGTTTAGAAGGCCTAATGATTCCCCTCAGATAATGAAAAGAGAAATGAGGAATGATGATGATTAAAGGGTAGTGCATTTTTTCCAAGAAAATCAGATTGAGGGGATAGATGTAGAAAACAATGTTGTAGACGATAATGTTGTTGTATTTTTCAATGAAACAAATTTTTATACCTGACACTTAATGCAAAAATAATATGGGGTATCACAACTATCAAATCATTTTGACAATCATATAGGGGAAGAGGGATTTATTCAAGGCCAACCCCAAAAAAAAATATGATTTGAGATCTAGAGAGAGAGCTCCCAAAGCCACCACCTCTGATCAAAACAAACAGATTGAAGTTTCTCCCAAGCCAAATCCAAGTAAAGGTATGTCATCTAAATATCAAAAACTTCCCCCATTTAAACCTGCAACCCCTGAAATAAAGGAAATTGATAGGCCACCAACCTCTTTCAACCTAGAGCACGAGTTGAGAAAAATCAAGATCCCAGTGCCTTTGATAGAACTGATGAAGAATGAACCTTTCAAAAAATCCATCATGAAAGTTTTGAAGCCAACTACTTATATTGTATCTTCTGATGTAATTAGTCTACAGGATGAGAATCCATCCATTATTGTGGGTCCACACATTGAGGATGGTTGTGATGCTTCTCCACCATTCTATATATCCTTAAATGTCCATGATAAGATCCTACATAATTGTCCCATGGACTCAGGAGCCTTGAACAATGTTATGCCCAAAGTTGTTATGGAAGAAATAGGTCTGGAGATAACCAAACCATACTAAGACATGTACTCCTTTGATTCTAAGAAATTAAAAAGTTTTGGACTGATAAAATATATGGTGGTTTATTTGGCATAGTTACCAATGAAGAGTGTAGTAATGGACATCGTTGTGGTTGACATTCCACCGAATTTTGTTATGCTCTTATCTAGAACTTGGGCTAAGAAGGTTGGAGGATCATTACAAATGGACATCAATTATGCCACCATCCCTGTGTTCGGAGGGGAACATAGGAGAATATATAGAGAGGTAAGATTAGCATATATTGTCAGTGACCGTCAGAACCCAAGCAATCACCCACTTTATGCTGGTGAGGGTGAGATTGTCTAATATGTTTTTCATTTAAATGATGATGAACCCAAAATATCAATTAGCCAAGGCAAATATCAACCACTAATAGATCAATAAAACATAGTATGGAAGATGTATTTATATGGCTCTTCATCAAAGGAAGGATCTGGGGCAGGTATACTCCTCATTTCCCCTTCACAAGAGGTAATAAAACTCTCTTATAAGCTGGATTTTGAAAATACTAACAATATAGTTGAATATGAAGCTCTGATGTTGGGATTGAGGGCTCCCAAAGACATGGCCATTGATTATTTAGCAATTTTTGGTGATTATGAGTTAATCATCAATCAAGTTAAGAACATATATCAAACTAAACAACAGAGGCTCAAGCAATACAAAAATGAGGTATGAGACCTGATCGACAATTTCTTTTTTGAATTTAGCATATCCTTCGTCCCTGGAGAGAAGAATCAGAAGGAATATTCTCTAGCCTTAGTTTCCATCACTTTTAGACCTCCCATTGGTCCAAATATTAAATATCAGGTCGAAATTAGACATAGAACAACTATACCAGAAAACATAAATCACTGGAAAGTCTTTAGTGATGATATCGAGCTGCAGATATTTCTGTACACCATTGATGAATTCTACAATATCTCAATCAACCAAAAAAGCCAAGAAGGTGAAAATAATGAATTTTAAAATCAACAAACATCTCATTTGCTAAAGACAGTAGCTAGCCATGATATTGTGGAGCTGAAAACCAATCACATTTAGAGAGGAATAGTACCACTGGAAAGGTTGTTTGACAATAATGATGTTTCTAGAGGAGCTTCCATGAAGAATCAAGAATAATAAATAAGAGATTACAATATTGGGACCATTGATAATCCCAAGATCATCAAGCTATCCAAAGAATTGGCTGCAAAATAAAGGGACGGGTATGTAAGTCTCATCAAAAAGTTTATTTATACTTTTGCATGGTCGTATGAGGATTTAAATACATTTGACACTGACATCATCTAGCACAAGATCCCTTTGAAGGTTTGCTCCAATCCATTCAGATAGAAGATTCAACAATTTAATCCCATGTTGATGTCCATAATCGAGAAAACAATAAAAAAATGTTGGATTCAAGGATTATTGTATCATTGAGGTACTCAAATTGGGTGGTAAACATGGTACCCATGAGAAAGAAAAACGGGGAGATATGCTTGTGTGTTGATTTTTATAATCTCAACAAGTGTTCTCTAAAGGACAATTACCCCCTCCCCAAGATGGATCATATTTTACAGAGGGTGGTAGGTGCCCACATGTTTTCCTTGTTAGATGGATACTCTGGTTATAACCAGATAGCGGTGTGTGAAGAGGGAAAAGAAAAAAAAAACATTCACCACCCCAATGGGGAACATTCATGTACGACAAGATGCCTTTTGGGATGATGGACGTAGGGGCCACTTTTCAAAGGGCCATGGACATAACTTTCGTGGGGGAAAAAGATAAATTTATGGTTATATATCTGGATGACATCAACATTTTCTCCAAGTCTAATGATGAACATTTGCAACATCTGGAGTAGGTTTTCAGGAAATGCAGGAGATGCGAGATATCTCTAAATCCTAGGAAGTCCCACGTTTCCATGCCAAAAGGAAAGCTCATGGGCCACATCATATCAGCGAGAGGTATAAAAATTGATCCGAAGCGATTTTGTGCCATTTAAGATATCGAAATCCCCAGAAATCAAAAGGCTATCTAGTCTTTCATTGGCAATATAAACTTCCTACAACACTTTATGCCAAATTTCACCGAAATCCTGAAGCCTATCACTAACATGTTGAAGAAAGATGTTGTGATAAAATGGTCACTAGAGGAAACATCATCATTCCAAATAATCAAACAATATTTATTTAAAGCCCCTGTATTAGCCATCCCTGATTATGCAAAATATTTCTTGATCTTCTCTTTCGCTTCTGAGGAAACCATTGATGTTGTACTACTGCAAAAAAATGTAGAAGGGCATGAAAAACCCATAGCCTTTTTTAGAAAATCCCTCTGAGATGCTGAGATGAAGTATGATATATTAGAAAAGTAGTCTTATGCACTGCTCAAAGAAGTCAATACCTTCAGGGTATATGTGTTATAGTCTATCATAACAACCTTTGTTCCCAACAACAATGTCAAAGAGATTCTGGTCCACCCAAACAGTGAGGGGAAAAGAGGGAAGTGGATTGTCAAACTTTTGGAGTATGACCTGAATATAAAACCCACTAAGATGATCAAGGGAAAAGGACTTGCCAAGTTATTATCAGAATCAAACTATAAGGTGTTAGATTTACATCAAATCTTCACCCAATCAGATTCACCCATCATACGAATTAGAAAAATCAGCATGGAGGTTTTTGAAAATTACTCCTCTTCACCTTGGTATAGAAACACCATTTATTTTCTATAGCATCTTGAATTTCCACCAGATGTGAAGAAGAGAAAGTCCAAGTCTCTCAAATTGAAGGCTATCGAATTATGCATTTCAAACCAAAACTTGTATTGGAGGGATCCTACTGGAATCCTATTAAAATTCCTTGATGAAAATGAATCCAAACAAGTCGCAATAGAAATGCATAGAGGAGTATGTGGAGGACACCAACATTGGAAGGACACATCTCTAAAGATACTAAGGGAATGGTACTACTGGCCCACCCTTTTCTCTGATGTCTTACTACTATTAGATACTAAAATGAATATCAGAAATTTGCAGGGAAACAAAAGTTACTATCACTACCCCTAAAACCTATCACTGCTAGTGGTTCATTTCAACAATGGAGGTTATAGTTCATAGGTGAGATAAATACATCCTCCAGTGGGTAGCACAAGTGGATTCTCACTACCACTGACTATTTCAGCAAGTGAATCAATGTTGTTCCCACCAAGAATGCCACTGACAAGGTGATCATGAATTTCTTGGAAACCAATATTTTTTCCATATTTGACTGCCCCATCAATCTTATAACAGAAAATACCCAAGAATTCAATTCCAAAGCCATGATTGACATCTATGGCGGTCATAACATTTCCTTGACACATTCCTGGCCTTATTACCCTCAGGGGAATGGTCTGGTAGAGTCATAAAAAAAAAATCTCATCAGGATTATCAAGAATTTTTTTACCGAAAAAAAAAATCTTGGGACTCTAAGCTCAAGTATTCTTTGTGGGTCGACGGAATCAACACCAAGAAGTCTTTGGGAACCTTTCCATTTCATCTTGTCTATGGTGTAGATGTTTTTTTTCCCACGCAGTATGGTATACTGGTCCTAAAATTATTACAAGAAGAGATTAAGGAGCCAAATGAAATCCAAAGGAGAATCTTCCAGATTATAGAGGCTCAACAAAAGAGAGAAGAATTGGATCAGAGGACCGAAGCATACCAGAGAAAGATCAAATAAACCTTTGACAAGAAAAAAAGCAGGAGATATTTCAAGAAGGTGACCTGGTCTTCAGGTGGGTTGCCAAAAGGGATGACAATTCCAAGCATGGTAAGTTCAATAACCTATGGTTTGTCCCTTTTAAGGTGGTTGAGGTTCTGGAAAATAACACATTTATTTTACATAATCTAGATGATGTAGAGATMTTTGGAGGCCCRGTAAATGGGCACTTACTGAAACACTATTTTGTTTAASGATGAGGGAAGGTCCCTCTTGTAATATAKATGATTTCCTTTTATTTTTTCATTTTATTAGTTAGTTGTGTGCGAATAAAGAATCCATAGCCCAACAAAGGCATCAGCGTTTAGCTGCAGTTTCAAGTTTCAATAAGGAATCCATAGCCCAACAAAGGCACCGTGGTTAGTTTTGGCATTAAATTTTAAGAGATGCACGGCTTGAAAACAGAATAGAGGTAAGAAAAGGGAGGTGGGAGAAAGTTATTAAATTCAAAAGCATTGATCTGTCATTCTTAGCACCTCACAAGGAAGTTCTATCCCCGGTTAGAGCCAATGTTGTAACCTAGGTTTTCACCACTACCCCTCCTCTTTCATTTCCCTACGCCTTCATCAAAGTTTTCCTCTTCTGGTTGGTGAATTTAGTTTCCCATTACTAAGTGACTTGTTTTTTATCGTTTCTTTCTTGATTGAGTCTTAGCACATTTTGTTTCTGTTTTTATTGAAGGATAACTACATGTCATGATTTGGTTCAGGATGCTTGTCATCATGTTTTCCATTGACTGAGCTCACATCAGGTAGACCAATCCTTTTTGTATGCACAAGGAACATCCATGAGAAAAAACCGCAGCAATCAAAAGAAGTCAAGTTCGATCTCAGATGGTGGGAACGAACAAGTTAAAATTGCAATGGCGGAGATCCAACAGGTCACTCAAATCGACGGTTTTTGTGCATTCAAGGTTTTCAACATCGTGTGAGGTTTAACGAAAAGCACATAAGTGTCGAATTTCCAGAGTCCAAAGTGCCTAAGTTCTGGAGTTCCGAAGCCCCGAAGTGTCATACTGGACCCTCACTTCCACATCACTCTGGACCCATACTATTCCAAGAGTTTTCAACTCAGCATAGGCCTAAATCGCCAAAGGTACGAACTTACGAAGTCCCGAAGTCATTAAAATTGATGGTTAAAGTAATCACGGTCTAATTAACAATAAATGTGAGTTAATGACAATGGGAGAAAGTCACTCCATGATATTTTCATGCTTCAAAATCCAAAACTCCCAAAGCTCAAAGTCCCGAAGTGATGTCAGGCTTCCATGTCACTCTGAGCCCATACTACTCTAGAGGTTTTCAAATGCAGCACTAAAGGTCTCACTAAGTCTCGAACTCCCTCCATTAATGATTAAAGTATTAATCTCGGGTTAATAGGTCTAATATAAGCATGAATTAGTGACTTCATGAGATTAGCACTCTGGAATATTTAGATGTAGAGAAAACCCAATTCTTCGGAGCTCCAGAGTGCCGAAGTGTCGAAGACATGTGTCACTCATAAATCATGACATATGGCGCTCATATCAATCCCTTTAATTGTGTCATATGTGTTATTTCCAAGTGACACATGTACCTCTCTTTACATGACACGTCGACGATATGACGTCAGGTCACCACGTCACTCTGAGAGTTCATCCATCCAGGAAATGTTCATACTTTTCACTCAAAATCTCCTGAGCCCCAAAGAGTCGGAGTCCTGAAGTCTCAAAATTATTAAGGTTAGAGGTTTAAAAGGGGGATCCAAACCAGGAATGACGAACTAGTTGAAGAAATCATATTGCTCATCTAACATCAACTCGGTGATAGTCGACATGTACATAACTGAAGCTTCATATCTATTCTCTGCAACACCACAACTAGGAATTGGAGAGACTACACCTAGGCTATAGAAGGAATATTAGAGACTCTAAAAAAACATCAAAGGACTTTCTTCTGTCCTCATAAGGATAAGTGGGGGAAATAAATGGCCACACTTCCATTTGTCTCCAACGACCTCCAACAATGCATGTGCATGCCATGATCAATACATAACTCATTTCTATCACTCTTGGTCATTTCTATCAGATATTAGTTCTCTCAAGCACGTGCATCAGTCCAATCTCATTGCCAGTAGTGATTTTTCAATTATTTAGTGCAAGACTCTTTTAGTTTAAGGAATAATAAATGGTCTTTTATGTGTGATAAGAACCACTCTATTTTGTTAATTCAAGTTCGGAGTATTCACTAACATACTCCAACAGTGTGTTTTAGTTAAGTTAATAAGTTTTCTTACATCTGAGGTGTAGAGCTAAGCCTCAGTTCCACACTGGTCGAGGGCCTCTACATTTCTAATAAAAATGCAGTTTATATATGTTTTGGGGAAGGATTTTTGGGAAAGGAGATCAATACATCATCTAGTGGAACCTATTCTATACATGGACTAAATCTCTCGACCTGGTGAACATACTTTTGATGACAATGTTTTTTTCCAAATGTTCATGTGTTTTTTTATCTTATCTTGAATGTAGTTTTCACATGTGCAAAGTACATTTTATTTCCTTCAACTATTGTATAACTTATCAATACTAATATGAAACCTATAAAAAAAACAATGCTTTGGTGAAGATTTGTTTTTCATTGCAACCTGTGGGAGAAATTGTGTTTTTGATACATGTTTAATGTCTTGAAATGATATTTTAAGTATTAAACTTCTTGCATACATGTTTAATGTCTTGAAATGAGTGATTTGGTGTTTCCCTTTGTTTTTATTATTTCTCGTGTCCATCATTAGTGTGCCACCAGCCAAGGAGGACCCTCATACATATCATTTTTCCAACCCAACCATGCTCTCGTCTTCGTAAAACCAACCCTCTAATTGACCAACAAAATTAAAATCCAACCATTTTAAACTTGAGGTGGCCTAGCTCTTCCCTTTAGTAGCTAGGTGCCGACTTTAGGACCAACACCATGAACCTCGAAATCAGGCTCACTCCATACATAATATCAAGTCTTGTCATTGTTAGATACATAATACTTCCTACCAGTCTTTTAAATAGTGTGGGATCCACCTTGGACCCTTTATCTTGCTTTCTTAACTTCAATCCTATTATGACAAGTATTGGGGATGCTTTCGAATTTTTCATATTGAATATTTTCAATATTTCATGTGCATACTTATATTGTTAGATAGATATGTTGGTTTTGGACTGGTGAACTTCCATTTGCAAAAAATATCTCATAAATCCCAAATCATTCATTTAAAAGTCATCCTTCATGATTGACTTAAATTCTTCTATGCCAAAATCACATGTAAAAATAAAATAATCTATATATAACCAAACAATTAACATATTACCTTGCTGATTTTCTTTGATGTACAATGTTGTCTCATTTTCACTCCTCTGAAATACATTATGTGTGAGGTAGGAATCTATCTGACTGTACCAATCTCTAGGAGCTTTCTTTAACCCACACAATGCTTTCTTCAATATGTACACTTTGTCTTCTTATCCTAGAACCTCATAGCGTTGTGGTTGTTCCACATATACTTCTTATTCTAAGTGTCCATTAAAAAATGTTGACTTTACATACATTTGATAAACTAGCCACTTGTATTGTGCGACAATGGCTAACATAGTTATAACTATGTCCATGCACAAAACTGGAGAAAATGTTTCATTGAAATCAATTCCAGGTTGTTGCATAAAACCTCTTGCAACTAACCTTACCTTGTGCTTCTGAACATTTCCTTTTGCATCTTGCTTGGTTTTATAAATCCATTTGACACTTATCACATCCTTGTCTTCAGGTTACCAACTTCCATGTTTGATTGTTCTCTATGCATCTTATTTCATCATCCATGGCTTGAGACCATACATCATCTTTGACTTCTTCTTCAAAATTTATTGGATCATCCATTTGTGAAAAAAAAGAAAAAACTAAAAATGAATTTGTTGTGTCTTCATCATAGATGTCACACGAAATTCTTTTGTTTCTTGGTAATAAACTTGTTAAAGTTGGATCTGGGGATGTGGAACTACTCAGACTACTTATTGATGTTTGTTGTGGTCTAGGTGTAGACTGTGCACCTGTTGTTCTTACTGGAGTATTCTATGTTGTGATTTTCATCGCAATTATAGAAGGAATTATGCATTGTCCTATGGTTGGTACTAGAACTACTTCATCTTTTGTGTCATCATGCTCCATTACATCAATAATTTTGAATTTTTTTTCTGTGCTTCCATCCCATGCTTCATTCTCCACGAACTGAACATCGCGGTTGATTATGAATTTTCTTGCAATAGGATCATACAACTTGTATGTTTTTGTGTCTTCAAAATACCCAACAAATATACATTTATATCCTCTGTTGTCCAACTTATTTGTCAACTCATATGGAATATGTGTGTATGCGACACAACCAAAAAAATTTAAGTGCACCACATTATTCTTTAATCTTGTCCAGGATTCTTGAAGAAATTTGTTCTTCACACTCTTTGTCAGACATCTATTCATGATTTATACTATAATTTCTACTTCCTCACCCCAATACTCATTTGACAAATGTTTGGCTGCCAACATATTTCATGCCATCCCCATGATGGTTCTGTTCTTTCTCTCCGTGACACAATTTTGTTGTGGTGTATATCGCGCGGTAAATTGATTGTAGATGCCATTATCTTTACAAAAGGTATGAAATTATCTTGAAATGTATTATCCTCCTCTGTCATTTCTTAGACACTTTATGTAGTAACCACTATGTTTCTCCATAAGTGATTTAAACTGGTGAAAACAAGCCAATGCATCATATTTATGCTTTAAGAAATAAATCCATGTCTTTCTTGAGAAATCATCAATAAATGTCATAAAATAAGTATCGTCTCCTATAGATCGATTTTGAATTGGTACAAAAATGTTTGAATGTATTATTTCCAGTGAATATTTTACTCTGTAAGACTTGCCAACTCGAAGTGATTCTCTATGTTGTTTTCCATAAATACAACCTTCACATATTCTTTCTGGTTTTAAAAACCTTTTACCATATCCTTTGTGTGTTGCATCTTCAGACCTACAAAGTTCAAATGTACAAATATGAAATTCCATGGCCAAGAATCATCATGTACTTGAGATTGAAATGATTCCTTCACTTGTGCGCCATTTTTTCCTTTCTTGATAATGCACATACTATTTTCTCTAGAACTATGTGCACTTTATGTTGTAAATGCAGTTTCTAACTGTGCATATTTTGTTTTACCAATAGCTAGCATTGTATTTTTCTTATTGGATGGCTTCAATGTCAATGGGAACATTTTGTTACTTGTCATATGGATTCTTGCAATAAGTTCATTGCTTGGGCATTTATCCATAATCACACAGTGATTATCTTCCATGTAGATTCAACATCCTTTCTATAACAATTGTCTTGTTCTCATCAGATTATGCGTTAGACCAGAAACATAATATACAATAGGAATAAATTTATGTTCTCCTTTTTTAGTTAAAATTTTTATACTTCCTTTGCATAAGACAATGACTTGGATATCTATTCCAAGTGTAACCTTGGTTTGGATTGACTCATCCAAACTAGAAAAGAATTCTATGCTTCCTATCATGTGATTATTTCATCCTAAATCTAAATACCATATGTCACATGGACTTGCTTGAGAAATATTGCATTCCACTAGTGAGACTAGGGGAATCTCTTCAGTGCATGCCATAAACATAGGGTTAGTTTGGTTATTTGTGATGTTTGATTGATATTAACATTGATTGTTTTGATTATATTGTATCTTCATTCATTCATATGAATAATGTACATACTTTTAATATTAATGGCACTAAATATTTGATTTATTCACTCTCTAACCACTTGGATGATTGGTATTTGGGTTTTGACCTCTTCCACCATTGTTTCTAGGACTGCTACTATGTCCACCTCTGACATACCTTCTTCCTCTTCCTCTAGATTTGTCTCCCCCCCTTCCTCTCCCATGAATTATAGATGACTGCATGGAAAATGCATTATTTAATGACATACTTGACCTTTTCAATCTATGTTCATGATTATTGAGGGAATCATGCAGTTCATCGAGACTAAACTGAATCAAGTCTTTTCTCTCTTCCAGATTCACAACTAAGGTATCAAATTTAGGAGGAAGAATCCTAAGTAATTTCTCAACAACTTTTATGTCTTCTATGGTTTCACCATGAGACTTAATATGATTTATCAGGACAATAACATGGGTATAAAAGGAATCTACTGTCCCTGTATCTTTCATTGACAGAGTTTCAAAATCTCTTCTAAGAATTTGTAGTTTAGAAGTCTTGACTTTGTCCATACCTTGATAACAAGTTTGTAATATGTCCCATGATTCCTTGGCTTGCTTTGTTGATGACAATATTAGGAGTATACTCTCATGCATGGCTTGATGTATGTAAAACATTGTCTTTCCATCTTTCTTCCTTTGATATTTCAAGACATCCTTCTCAGCTTGTGTGAGTACATTGTATGTTGTCTGATATATTGGTTCTACATGGACATTCTCGACTATCTCCCATACATATTGACCTTAGAACAATGCCTTCATGGTGAAGGACCAAAACTCATAATTCTTTCCTGTAAAAGTTGTAGGTTGCAGATTTGAAAGTAGAATCCATATTTTAATTAACAACATATATGTTGCTCTGACCAATTAGTGATCAACATACTCTTGATCAACCTTCTTTGATACCATATCTTTGATATGAAGTGCACATACCATTATGTGGAACATTGCCTTAAATACTGCATGCCATCAAATTCTGTCACTGAACATTATGGACTTACCACGTAGTGCACATGCTACACAATTTACTACACATTATTAGTAAAACACTTAATGTAACATTTTCTTCACATAGTGCTAATCTTTAACACATGAATTTATAAACACATCAGAAGCTCATAAGTACACATGAAATTATGAACACAAAAAATACTTGATATATATTAAATTCAATACACTGCACGTTGTTACAAAGTACAATACTGTGATAAGATTCATCTCTAACAACTTTTCTTAGACACAAAGCTTGTGCTCAAACTTCTTTGACTCCTCAATTGCTGCTAGTTCTCCTTCAAAACTATGTTCTTTCTACATCTCTACATGTGTGATTCAATAGCATCGCTCCACCTCATCAAGTTCCAGTAGGCTAGCACATCAATTCACAAGGAGGAACGAGTTCCAAGAGAAGAGAGGCACCATCCCTCTCATGTTGAACCCAATTTAAAAAAAATATATGCAATTAAATGTATTAAATGTTTGGAGGCTCAAAGAAAGTTGAGCCCATGTGTATTGTATAGGTTGCATGTGAAATCGCCTTTAATGGCTAACAGGTAGATAGATTTAGGCTTGATTCGGATTGGATTTCGATTGAATGTAATTGAATGGAATTCAATGCGAGTGGGTGGAGGAAGGATTGAGAGCCCCTCCTTTGTAAAAGTTATTTGTTTTCTAAATTCATCAGAATTAGTCAAGTTACGAAAGTAAGTGAGCTAGTTGTTGAGAGAGAACTAGAGAGATAAAGAGAGGAGAGGAAGCGCTGAAGAATCTGTTGCAGTCCAGCCTTGGTAAACATTGTACAAAATAATTTTGATATTAATACAAAAGAAATTTCTTCTACATTTGGATCTCTGGGTAATGAATGTTAATTTTATGAATGCATCTGAATGTTTTATGTTTTTAGATTTCATGGATGCATATATGTTTTCCTTTGCAGGAATTAGATATAATTCTCTATCTGTAGTTTTTTGAGTTGTTTTAGGTTCTTTAGGTTGTGCAAGGAGTGCATAACAGGGTATTGGAAACTCTATAGCTAGCGCAAGGACTATGTGTCTGAACTCTTTCGAGTCAGAGAAGAACATGCAATGTGGGAACCCCAAAATAGTCTTGCAACTTAGGGAGGAGCCTCAATGTTGTTGAACACCTTGGAGGACAGACTGTGCAAATAAGGCATAAAGAGATAGATTTGTTGGACACTCTGTAGAGCTCTGTCAGGTGGGAATTGAGTAGGGGCAAGTCTTCACAAGAGAACTCTACTTCGAGTTATATGAGGTAAGTGTCACGGAGAAGACACTCATAGAGTTACTGAAAAATATGTAAGCTCAACAAGTGTTGGTTGTGGAGCCTGATTATCTTCCTAATTTAGAGGTCTTTTACTTTCAACCATTTGTATACCCCATGAAGTATTTACACCCCATAAGTATGTACACTCTTCCATGTGGGGGATTGCAGAGGGGGGGTACCCCCTCTGTGGGGTCCAGGGAGCTATCCCCCCGACTGGGGGGTCTGGGGGCAAGCGGGCCCCCAACAGGTGCTCGGGGGTGAAGCCCTTGAAGGAAAAATTGCCTTGTAAATGTATATTGTAATTTCATTGTAAATCTAGACCATTCATTATAAGGTCGCAGATCTAATGGTAGAGATTATGTTAGGGTTTTTTCCCTAGAAGGAAACCCTCTTTTATGAGGAAAATGTATTGTGGCTAGGGTGGAAGGTGAATATTGTATTTTGAGATAGGAGATTGTGAGAGAAAGAAGAGGAAGTTACAACGGGTTTGTTGTAGGTTGTATCCCTTCATATGCTGGATAATAATAAAGGAAGGACCTAACAATTTCTCTAGTGGACGTAGCCCACACTGGGTGAACCACGTAAATCTGTGTCTCTATTGTATTGTGTATCTTTTGTGTTCTGTTTCCACATTTGTTTTATTTTATTACTCCACGGTCCTGTTTTTTCTAAAAATTGGTATCAAAGAGAAAGGTAACTCATAGGAAAAGAGGGTTCCTGGTTCGAGTGGGAGCAATGTCAGAATATGGAAATTTTAGGGTTGAAAAATTTAACGGCCAAAACTACCAGTTATGGAAGATGCAGATGGGAGATTATTTATATCAGAAGGATCTATTCCTACCATTAGGCGGAGTAGCAAAGAAGCTGATGGCCATGAAGGATGAATAATGGGAGATTCTTGACATAAATGCTCTAGGAATGATACAACTGAGCTTATCAGCGTCAGTGGCTTTTAATATTTCCAAAGAAAAGACAACGAAGTGTTTGATGGATGCATTGGCCAAATTATATGAAAAACCCTCGACATCCAATAAGGTATTTCTAATGAAGAGATTATTTAATATGAAGATGTCGGAAGGTGGGTCTATTGCAGATCATTTAAATGATTTTAATACGGTTACTAATCAACTAAGTTTTGTAAAAGTGGACTTTGATGATGAGGTTAGGGCTCTTCTAATCTTGTGCTCATTGCCAGAAAGATAGAATGGCTTGGTCATGGCTGTAAGTAACTCTATCTCTGGTTCAAATACTTTAAAATTTTATGATGTTGTTGGTGTTATCCTTAGTGAGGAAATGAGACAGAAAAGCATAGGTGAGACATTAGGTAATGTGTTGAACATGGAGAACAGGGGAATACAAAAGGATAGAGGCAAGGGCTTAGGGAACCGTGGTAATTCAAGGAAGGGCAGATCCAAATCTAGACTTGGAAATATAGAGTGTGGGAAGAAAGGACATCTGAAGAAAGACTACAGATCTCCAAAGAAACAAAGAGATGGACAACATAAGAGAAATCAGGAAGTAAATGTATCAGGTGTTGTGTTACAAGATGCTTTGATTCTTTTTGTAGATAATATTTCTGAGTCTTGGGTAGTAGATTCAGGGGCTTCATTTCATGCCACACCCCATAGGAAACATTTTCTAGATTATGTTTAAGGTGATTTTGGACAGGTTCAATTGGGTGATGATGCACCATGCAAAATTGTTGGAATGGAAAAGGTAAAAATAAAGCAACGCAATGGAAACTGATGGTTGTTGAAAGAGGTAAGACATGTTACATATTTAAGGAAAAATCTAATTTCAATAGGTTAGTTGGCAAGTGAAGGTTTTATATCCATATTTACAAATAAGACATGGAAGGTCATCAAAGGATCATTGGGGATAGCAAAAGGAGAGAAGGCAGGTACATTGTATTTATGTACTGGTAATACTGACTCTTCTATATATTTAGCTTCTACATGAGTGGATACAACACTATGGCATCATAGGCTGGGACACATGAGTGAGAAGGGTATGAATATCCTTCACAAAAGAAATTTGATTCCGGATCTTAAACAAATTGATTTGGACTTCTGTGAGCATTGTGTTTATGGAAAACAAAAGAGAGTCAGATTCCTCAGAGTCGGAAAAGAAAAGAAGAATGAAAGGTTAGAGCTTGTGCATATTGATGTATGTGGACTAAATCAAGTATCATATCTTGGTGGCTCTCGTTATTATGTTACTTTTATTGATGATGCATCTAGAAAAACTTCGCTTTATTGCATTCGACAAAAATCTGATGTTTTTGATACTTTTAAGAAATGGAAAGCTTTAGTTGAGAATGAGACGGGAAAAAGTTTGAAGTGTATCAGATATGATAATGGAGGTGAATATTGCAGAAAGGAGTTTGATGATTATTGTTCATACCATGGGATTCATAGAGAGAAGACAGTTACAAGAACACCACAAGAAAATGGTGTGTCAGAAAGGATGAACAGGACAATCATGGAGCGTGCAAGGAGTGTGAGATTGCATGTTGGTTTTCCCTTACAGTTTTGGGAAGATGTTGTAGATATTGTTGTTTACTTAATAAACATAGGACCTTCAAGATCTTTGGATGGTA
>ML814063.1:11824-29328 GCA_009831015.1 Picea engelmannii | reverse complement strand
AAGATTTTCATCTTGAATAGTTAGATGTAAAAACAACTTTTCTTCATGGGGATTTGGAGGAAGAGATTTATATCCAGCAGCCACAGGGGTATGAGGTCAAAGGGAAGGATAATTTGGTATGCAGGTTGAAGAAGAGATTATATGGCCTAAAGCAAGATCCAAGGCAATGGTATCTAAAGTTTGACAGGTTTATGACAGAACAGGGTTATAGTAGATGCCATTCTAATCATTGTGTTTATTTTAAAAAACTAGAAAATGGAAGCTTTATTATCTTGCTATTGTATGTAGATGACATGATTGTTACATGGTCTTATATGCAGGATATAAATGTGCTCAAGAAGAAATTAGCCAATTCATTTGCGATGAAGGATTTGGGTGTTGCAAAGAAAATACTTGGCATGAGAATAACAAGAGACATGAAAAATTGCAAACTGACATTGTCTCAGGGTGAGTACATAGAGAAGGTGTTGGAGAGGTTTAGAATGCAGAATGCAAAACCAGTTAGTACACCTTTGGCCAGCCATCTAAAATTAACTAAGGAAATGTGTCCCAAGACACAGGAGGAGACATAATACATGTCCAGGGTCCCTTATTCATCAACAGTTGGAAGTTTGATGTATGCAATGGTTTGCACAAGAACAGATATTGCACATGCAGTGGGAGTTGTGAGCAGGTATATGAACAATCCAGGTAAAGAACATTGGGAGGTAGTAAAGTGGATTCTCAGTTATTTGAGAGGTACTACTACTCATGCATTATGTTTTGGAGGTTCAGACAATTTTCTATAGGGATATGTTGATTCAGATATGGCAGGTGGTAAAGACAACATGAGGAGCACCACAGGGTATCTTTTTACTATAGGTGGAACAAAAGTAAGTTGGATTTCAAAACTGCAAAAGTTTGTTTCTCTTTCAACAACAGAGACAGAGTATGTTGTTTCTACAGAGGCTAGTAAGGAGATGATTTGGTTACAGAGGTTTATAGAGGAATTGGGAAAGAAGCAAGAGAATAGCAAGTTGTATTGTGATAGTGAAAGTGCCATTCATCTTGCAAAAAACTCAGCCTTCCATTCGAAGACTAAGAATATATAGTTGAGGTATCACTTCATACGATCCGCCTTGGAAGATGGACATTTGAAGTTGGAAAAGATACACACTAGCCAGAATCTTGCAGACATGTTAACAAAAGGAGTAACCAGGGAGAAGTTGAGTTCCTGCTCAGTTTCAGTTGGTATTCAAGAATGAAGATGAAGATGAGAAATTTATCAGGTCCAAGAAGTTTCAGAGTCCAACATATACAACAATGGTGGAGTTGTTGAGATCAATATCCAAGTGGGAGATTGTTGGTTGTGGAGCCTGATTATCTTCCTGATTCAGAGGTATTTTACTTTCAGTCGTGTTGATACCCCATGAAGTATTTACACCCCAGAAGTATGTACACTCTTCCACGTGGGGGAGTGCAGAGGGGGGGTACCCCCTCTGTGGGGTCCGAGGGGTCTGGGGGCAAGTGGGCCCCCAGCGGGGGTTTAAGGGCAGTGTCCCCCAATGGGGGTTCGGGGGTGAAGCCCTGAAGGAAAAATTGCCCTGTAAATGTATATTGTAATTTCATTGTAAATCTGGACCATTCATTATAAGGTCGCAGATCTAACGGTAGAGATTATGTTAGGGTTTTTTCTCTAGAAGGAAACCCTCTTTTATGAGGGAAATGTATTGCAGCTAGGGTGGAGTGTGAATATTGTATTTTGAGATAGGATATTGTGAGAGAAAGAAGAGGAAGTTACAACGGGTTTGTTGTAGGTTGTATCCCTTCATATGCTGGATAATAATAAAGGAATTACCTGGCAATTTCTCTGGTGGACGTAGCTCAAAGTAGCTGAACCACGTAAATCTGTGTCTCTATTCTAATGTGTATCTTCTGTTTTTTATTTCTGCATTTGTTTTATTTTATTGCTCCACGGTCCTATTTTTTCTAACAACAAGGAGTGATTTGAGCAAGTTCAAAGAGTACACAAGACCAAAACACTTTGAAGTATCGGAGAAGTTGAAGGAACCAAAGTTGTTGAACATTACGGGGGAAGAAGATCTGCAAGGTTTGCATTGAGAAGGCACAAGGAGTGTGCAAGAGAACTCTATTTCAATTTCTGGGAGAAATGTTTCCAAGAGGGCACATCATAAGGTTAAGACTCATAGGAGAGTTGAGTTCAAGTATGCAAAGAGAGTGCAAGGAGTGCGCGAGTGAATTATCATAATTCAAAACTCAAGGAATGAAGTTGTGCAAGGAATTCACAAGGCCAACACCCTACTAAAGTGTTGGTAAAGGCTCTGGAGGAAAAAAATAGGAGTTCCAGGAGGGCATAAGAAATTATTCGAAGGAGTTAAGGGCCAAGGCCCTTAGAGATTTGAGCAAGCTAAAGCTCAGGAGAAATAATTCCATTGCGCATAGAGTCTTTGCAAAAAGAGAAAAAGGATGAGAATAGTCCAAGCCTCAGACTGTAGGAGAAGTGATAAGTGTGTAGAGAAGTGCAACTATGTGTCAGGACCCAAGTCTTTCAAGTTGAAAAGATCAAGAGAGATAGAGGTCAACATTCATGTAAGAGGAAGGAATCCTTTCAAGCTATAGTTGATAGAGAAACGTAAGTGTGTTCCTATACCTAAGTCTCGTGAAGTTGCATAAGCTTAGCAGGGAGAGAACTTTTCCAAAACGTGAGTCGAGGCCCAGCAGACGGGCTCTTAGAAAGGTTCGAAAGGTGAACCTCTAAAAATATTTGGAAGAAATACTTCACCATATAAGGAACGAGAGGTGCACAAAAGAGAGAAGCTACAAGAGTTGTTGATTCTCGGTTGGAGAGAAGATCTGGACCACCAGATCAAAGTCCAAGAAGAGGAGGAGTTCATATAGTGGAGGATTGTCGAAGGTAAGAAACAGACAGACAAGATCCGTTGGGAATTGGAAGGTGACCCAACAACTATTATATCTGGGAGAGTTGTGTGGAGTATAATAGTGGAATTCCTTATGACTTCACACATTCGGGAGTATTGGAATGCAGAAGAGTGTGGACGTGCCGAAGTCCCAGAGCTTGAAGCAATCGGGAATGTCTGTTACAAAGGACAGGTGTCAGAGGATTATCCTTTTCGAAATCTCGACAATTCAAGGCAATAGAGAGGTAAAGCATTCAGGTCCCCCAAAGTCATAGGGACCCGAAGAAATATGCATCATCCATCAGATGGGACATGTGTCGTTAGATATAGGACACCAGAGGAAGACCTCTCCGGAGGAACTGGAGAGCGTGAGTGTGAAGGTACCTGGAATCCCGAAGGGCTAGAGTCACGGAGAAAATCTGAGTCGTTTAGTAGTGGGGACGGGTGTCATCGAAATTCTGAAATCCAAAGGGTTGATACTCCGAGAGGTTTGAGACTTGGTTTGTTTAAGGTTGATGACTCCCTAAGGCCCAGGGTATGAAGTCACTCTTGGTCGTCTATTCACATTAGACACGTGGAGGGCAGATATTACCTCTGTTAGTTCGATAGTCCAAAAGTGTTAGGTGTTGGATTGGGAAATATGGTAGAAGCTCGAGCTCCCAGAGTCACTGCGAGTCGTTGATTTAACAGGGTTTTATAAAGTGTTGTTCCCATCATGGATTCAACATTCTACAAGTTTGTTGATTCAGGAGGATTGTGGAGATTGTTTGTTGAAACTCCTGAAGCGTAGAAGCTCCGAAGTCCCAAACCGGGCATAGTTAAAGGTGAAAGCGCCTGGTTTTGAGCCCGAGGTCAAAAGGTTCAAAATTTTAACCAATAGAGGCTCTCTGAAAGGGGTTTTTGGCCCTAAAATTGAAGGAAATGATCTATGGAAATCCAAAGAAGAGGTCCAGAGGGACCTAGTGAGATAATCCAGCTTCTGTAAATTTGAGATCCTTAGACTAGGAGGTCACTGGACCCCAGGTGAGGGTGGAGGTCTGCATCAAGTGGTATCATAGCCAAATTTTTCTTGTAGATAGAAGGAAAAGGTGAGGAGATGAAAGGAGATACTCTGATACCATCAACTGGTATTAGAGCCGAAATTTTTCCTGCATATTGTATGAAGAGGTGATAAAGGATATGGTATGATACCATCAAGTGGTGTCATGGAGCTCAATTTTCATTTTCATACATAAGTTGAAGGGGGGAAGAGTGTTAATGCTCTATGAGGGTGTTATCCCTTGAACAAGTTTTGGGAGATCCTTGGTCAAGTTTGACCTAGTTTGGGTCTTCGATAACCTGTCGAAGGAAGAGTGCAAGATGGAGTAGAGATTGCAAGATCTTGACCCGTTTTTGGGCCCTTTTTGGGATTTGGGATTATGTAATGGGTATGGGATGTCATCCCATGGGTTTACCCATGTTTAGGCCTAGTTTGTATGTATAAATAGACGCTAAGGCGACGTATTGATCATATAGAACAGTTACAAATGGCTAAGTGTTGGTTCTATGTGATTGAAGGATTGTAAGTGCTCTGTGCGTACTATGTGAGACTTGCAGAGAAAAGTCCAAGTCATTGAAAGAGGCTATGGAAGGATGTGTTCTTAGATATACTCAGGGAAGGAGGATCTAGCGAGATGAGTAGATCTCTTGTCCTATGCGGAGTAGGGTTTTAAGTCTCTGTGCATGTAACCTATTGAAGAATCTAATAAAGAAGAAGAGTTGGTGGACGTAGCCCCAGGGTGGGG
Organism: Picea engelmannii; assembly: GCA_009831015.1. Lineage (NCBI taxonomy): Eukaryota > Viridiplantae > Streptophyta > Pinopsida > Pinales > Pinaceae > Picea > Picea engelmannii. The sequence continues at coordinate 24,626 of ML814063.1, read as the reverse complement.
GTGAACCATTTATATGTTGTGTTTCTCTGCTCTGTGCAATGTGTTGATGTGTTTATGTCTTTACTTTCTAATTGCTTTGATATAGATAGATATATCTATTTATGATTTGTGCTAATGATGTATATGGAAGTTCTATCTGACCTATGTGAATGTGCTTAGTGCTTGAATCTATTAGATCTAATCAACCTCTCTATGATAAGTTCTTAGATATATCAGATTTGGATGAATGATGCGATGCTTTGTTTTATCTGTGAAGTAGATAGTGGTTTAATATTGATGAACTATCAATGCTAAGTGCTATATTAAGTATTACAATCACAGATCTGTTTCCTAGATAAGTTTGCAGACACCTGAGTCCTGCAAAAACCCCTGCCTCTACCTCGGGTGAGACTTCATCTACTTCACAGGTGTTGCCGAAAGGGTCAGTAGCTAGGGTTTTATTGGTGCACTATTGTAGCATTGAACCCTGTGTCTTCCCCTATGGAAACAAATGGTTCCATTGTCAGGACCTGAAACTATGATTGTTGGGAACTGAGGAAGAAGAAGCTTTGTGAAAATATCCGACCTAAAACTGTGATTGTTGGGACTAAGGAAGAAGAAGATTTGTGCAAAGATCCATCCTAAAACTGTGAAATCTCCATACGTAGATCTGTTTCCCTAGTGCACAACATTATACTTGACCTATGAAGCTCTGTGCCAAGAAAAGAGGTCATGTCTGAAGAAAAGAGGTAAGATCTAAAAGCTTTGTGCTCTGAGAAAGGTAAAAGTGAGATTTAAAAAAAAGAAAGGTAAGATCTGCAAGCTCTGTGCTCTGATAAAGGTAAGAATAGTGAAAAGTTTTAGATCTAAAATCGTTGTGCTCTGTAGAAGTAAGATAAGTGGAATTTTTTTTTTCTAAAGTATGGATCTAGGTATGTTTGATAGATTTTGTCCTTGCTTGAAAACTAGGGAACTAATAGATGAAATAAGGTTTGATATGTGTATATCTAATAAGAATAGTGAAAGATATGTTATACCTATGAATAGAAAGATTGTTTGGACTAAAAAGTGGATGCATGATCCTAGAAAGAGATGTTTGTAGGTTAGCTAATATGACCCTAACACGCATTACAAAAATAGCTGGGAATCATTTAAAGAAAGAGAATATTAACCCTATGTTACAATTGCAGAAAACAAGGACATCTTGTTAAGGAATGACTTGGGAGAAGATTTAGTTGTCTTTGTTGCAAAGATATGGACCTTGAAGTATTGGATTTCCCTAGAATGATTTCTAAGCTTAATGGAATGAACATGAGACAATAAAACCCTAAGGCAGATCCAAAAACTATGATTATGGCAGAACCCCAAAAAGAATCAGAGAAAGTATTGCTATAGATAAAAGAAACCCTGAATGACCACCGATATGTCAGTTTATCAGAGATATTCAAAGAAAAAGAATGCCTTGAAGAAAGAATAGGAGACTTCGACATTGAATCTGTTCTAGATGAGGAAACACAGGTGAATATCATGATAGAAAGAACTTGGGAAATTTTATGGAAACCTGTTATGACTCTTTCATCGGGAGGAATAGGCCTATTTAGAGGAAAGATAATAAACCTATGTGGAAAGCCCACCCAGATTTCTATGAATGCTAATGGAACTTCGACAGAGGAAGATTTTGAGATTGTTAAATTTATTGAGAGCATCACCCCATTTACCATGTTACTAGGAAAACCTTGGATTGAAAGAGCTCAGGCCAGAAGGCAAGAAGAAGAAGAAGTTTTAGAGTAGAAGAAGAAAGAGTTAAAAGATTTCATGACTAGAAGGATCACATAGTTAATTGAAGAACAAAAAACAGATTAAATCTATTTAACAACAAAGACTAAGATGTCAAAGTTTCAAGAACACTAGAAGACCCACAGAAGATTGAAGTACCTATTCCAGATAACGAGGAAGTATGACCCTAGAATCTTAGGAAAGAATCTCAACAACACAAAGTAACTATGAAAAAAGAAGATAAGAATCATAATGGAAAAAGGAATACTGAGATGAATCTCACTGGAAAGAAAGCTAGAAAACTAAGTAAGAAGAGAGCTAAGATTGACAAGTTACAGAAGGTTCCAGAGGGAACTTCGCAGAAGAAAAATTTAGAAAATTGGAGCTTTGCCAGGATAACAAAACAACGTCACATGGCACTTCGCCATGGTGAAGCAATATAGCCATTGGGACCAATAAAACTGTTCGGTCGACCCTCACCCCCCCCCCAACCCCCCGAACGGGTAGAAAGGCATTTATGGTTCGCCACCATATTGTTGGACCACGCCATAATAGACATAACAAAATTAATGAAGGCTTCTCGACCATTGCAAGAAATTCATTGCCAAGTTATCTATTTATCCCGTCACACCATGCCCCAAGAACACTTTTGCTAACAATGAATCTTAGCTCGCATACTTGTTTATTTTACACAATGATCATTGTGTTATTTACTTCAATCCTATTGCGGTGTCTAAGTTACTCCTTGAACCCGAAGATTTCCAACCTCAAGCATGTATGTCGGACAAGTTCAACGTTGCAGAGAGAGTTTTCGAAGAATTTTTGATCGACCTCATGACTGAAAGAGTCATGTTGATGTCCATAGGTGTACAAGCATCATCGACAAGAGGACTGCAAGCCTCTTCGTCGATTTCTCACAGATAAGGGCCATCCTGACCATTAGTATAGAAGAGAACCAATCATAAAGATGACCTAGAAATCGCGAAGTTGATTCCATACATATTGCCCGATTGCATCCCTCCTCTGGCTGGCACGGTGAATCGTGATAGTGTGCCAAGGACTTCGAGTACACTATGGTCACTGCGTACCTCTCAAAGGGGATACACGCAGTTGAAGAAGAGAAGGATAAGATCACAGCGTTGAAGTTCAACAACTTCAACCTCGAATATCAAGATATCTATGGTATGCTCACCCCAAACAAGTACCTAACTAGAAAAAAAGGAAAGAATTCAAATATAACCCCCCAGTCATGGACGATGAACCTCGCGCAGTCCACCCTGCTAAATGTCATGAAGATCCCACACTTCGAAACACACTAGGAAGTCAACTCATGTGTCAAGATTCGACTATTATGTTACCATGGTAGATACTTATGGCTAGACCATTGCATTACAATTGACCCAATGTTGATCTGTAGGATCATAAGACTGAGTATGCAAGAACCTGACTTGTAAGACTTTTATTTAGGAAAATCCACAGATCACGCACTAGCACAAAAAATCAAGGATACATATGGTGACGTTGAGAAGGGAAAAAGAGGCTACAAGGTAGCTTCCATCTAGAGTGGCACAGTACGCCTCACATGTCAACTGATAGCTAGAAAGTTAGTAAGGAAGAATCAACCTACATAGGTCACCGACTTTGTCATTGACCTCACAGGGAAGTGCACAGAAGGACTACAGATGAACTAGGCAAAGTACCTAGCTAACCAGTTGGAACTAGGTTGTTGAGAAGAAAAGGATCAGGGTTATGAATTTCATTTCAGCTGGCTCCTAGTCCTCATTACATTTGTTTCTTCGAAGATGCCAGAAGGAGAGTCCTTCCCAGACATAGATCTATTTGAACCGCTTGCCACGAAGTTCACTACCCTATGGTATTCAACTTATATGAACAAACAGTGGCAGTTAAACATTGTGTTTCATAAGTATTACCTCCAGCTAAAGTGAGCCATCGAAGCTGAGCCTCGCATGACTCTGAGCACCCTACATAGGTTCCAACCACTAATGAATTTTAGCGTATATCGACACTTTATCTACATTACATTGCGAGTAGATGAACACCAAGAGAAGCTCTAGTCATATTATAAACTTACAAAAGAAGATCTTGAGGATATCACCAAGGAATGGTTTGCTGACCTATTTATCCCCACCAACCCCATAGAGATATTTGATATTGAAATCCCATAGGACACTCATAAAGAATAGAATACACCCAGATCCAGCAAACAAAAGAAGATTGAGGAGGTCCAAAACTTAAGAACCACCTCAGGGAATATTGCTTCCATGTCACCTAATCGAGGGGGTGGTGATGAAGTAGAAGCTTAACAGAGACTAGGAAAAGTAACACCACCCAGAGACAAGGTTGACCCTTTGAAGAAGAGGAAGGTTCCCCCCCCCTGAAACCTTCTTTCCGAAAGAAATTGAAATCCACCATGACCAAGATACAAACTGTCCTCAACTCTGATGACTTTAACTTCATCATAGCAACCATGAACGATGCTTCACTGGAGATAGCATAGAAGCAAGGAGTGATGAAGTAAGAAATGTATGATAGTATTGAAGTCAAACTTTGAGAGGTACAACAGGCCCTTCAATCCAGCCACACAGTCTCCACTGTGCCTCTGCCATCGGGAGAACCAGAGTTGGGAGATGAGCTAGCTCAACTCCACCGACTAGCAGATACATTCGAAGGTCGCCTTCGACGAGCACAAGAGGAAACAGAAAAATCCACTCAGGCTTTGATGCAAGTACAAGTACTTGTAGAACAATGCCAAGCTACAAAATAGGAAAAGATTGCTCTCCAAGAAAATCTCAATGAAGAAAAAGCATAGCTACAAAAAGGAAAAGAACAGTTGCTCGCAAAGAAACTTGAAGTGAAAGAAGCAGTCACCAAAGCACTTCATTCTGTGATAGTCATAGAAATAAAGGAAGAGGATCGAGTCATGCAGCAAGTAGAGTAGCTCACAGAAGTTATCCAACATCTACAATAATGGATAGCAGACTTAGAGCTTCGCGCAGTGCCCAAGCCCCATAGGATGTAAGGGATCAAAGAGAAGCAATTACTCAAAGTGCAGTTGAGAGAATAAAATCCATTTCTATGGAATCTAAGAAACTTACTAATTGCAGTGCCCAGACCTACGAGAAACTCACTTAGAATACATAATTGAAGGTACTGGAGTTGTAGCTCCAAGAGGTGAAGTATCAAGCCTAAATGATACAAGCGCAGCTGAAGCCCCTGTCAGCTCTGGAAAGATTGAATCGATCCCAGGAGCAGTGCACTGCCCAGTAGTAGATCCACACTATCCAGAGTAGAGTTATCGAAGTAACTCAAAGGATCCAACCTTTACAAGATAAGGCTTATCAACTATTCATAGAGGTCGAATTCTGAGGAGAAGAACTATGGAAGGTGGTCACTACAGTTAAACAATGCCTGGAGGGAACTTTCAATGATGCAATCATCTAAAAGCGAACAGGAGGCCAAGGTAGAGAAGCAAGCAGAAGCAGATCGAGCTACGCTCGAAGATTTTAAAGCAGAAATACACAGATAAGAGTGATTCAGGACGAGTCAGAGGTGAGTGTTGGACGCCTGTTGGCCCTTGAACAAGTTTTGGGAGATCCTTGGTCAAGTTTGACCTATTTTGGGACTTTGATAGCCTGTTGAAGGCAGAGTAAAAGACGAAGAAAATATCAAGGGATCTTGGCCCCTTTTTGCGCCCTTTTTGGGATTTGGGATTATGTAACGGGTATGGGATGTCGGGCCATGGTTTTACCCATGTTTAGGCCTTGTTTGTATGCATAAATAGATGCTAAGGCGATGTAGTGATCATATAGAAGAGTTATGAATGACTATGTGTTGGATCTATGTGATTGAAGGATTGTAAGTGCTCTTTGCATACTGTGTGAGACTTGTAGAGCTAAGTGAAAGTCATTGTAAGAGGTTGTGGAAGGCTGTGTGCTTAGATCTACTCGAGGAAGGAGGATCTAGCGAGCTGCGCGGATCTTTTGTCCTATGCAGAGTAGGTTTTTGAGGCTCTATGCATGTAACCTATTGAAGAATCTAATAAAGAAGAAGAGTTGGTGGATGTATCCCTAGGGTGGGGGTGAACCACATATATGTTGTGTTTCTCTCCTCTGTGCAATGTTTTGATGTGTTTATGTCTTTACTTGTTAAGTGATTTCATATAGATATATAGATCTATATATGCTTTGTGCCAATTATGTATATGGATGCTAGATCTGACTTATGTGAATTCTCTTAGTGCTTGAATCTGCTACATCTAATCGACCTATCTTTGATAAGTTCTTAGATACATCATATTTGTATGAATGATGCGATGCTCTGTTCTTTCTACGAAGTATATAGTGGTTGAATATTGATGAAATGTCAGTGCTAAGTGATCTGTTAAGTATTAAAATCATAGATCTGTGTCCCAGCTAAGGTTGCAGACACCCGAGTCTTGTAACCACCCCTTCCTCTACCTCCGGTGAGACTTCATCTACTTCACAGGTGTTGCCGAAAGGTCTAGTAACTAGGGTTTTGTTGGTGCATTGTTGTAGTGTTGAACCCTAGGTCTGCCCCTGTGCCAAAAGAGGGATTGTTGCAAGCTCGTAGAAGTCAAGAAGACAACCAGGTGGGTTGAAGGTGAAGAGAGAATATGGCTACTAAAGGCCATAGGTGAGGTCAAGGCAAGGAACGCCAGCAGGAAAAAAAAGAAGATATGGACAAGGAGCTTAGTGAGATTAGAGAAGAAATGGAGAGGATGAAATTGAAGATGCAACAAGAATCTAAGGTACATTGGAGGTACGAGTGGCCCTTGAAGAGGAAATCAAGGTGACCTTCCCAAAAGTTGTTGACCAGAAGGTAGTAGCAGGTAGTGAGGAGGTGGTTGAGGAAAGATAAAACCCTTAGTGACACAGAGAAAGTGGTTCACATCTGTGAGAAAGAGGTTGGAAAGAGACTTAGTGATGAGGAGGAGAAGAGATAAATTAGAGATCTCATGAACTTCTAGGAGGGTAGTAGTGAGCTATTAAATTTCTAGGTGGGAAATGAGGTAAGATCATTTGATCTCATAGATTTCCAGGAGGGTAGGAGTGAAATCCCAAATTGTCAGGTGGGAAAGGGAGAGGAGAGGAGACTGTATGATAGTCTCATGGACTCATCTAGGAGTTCATATCAACAAGGTGTGATGATGGAGGAGGATCAGAGGATCATTCTTATCATTGGGGGAATTCAGATATTGTTGCCAATTATCCCAACAAATTCCAATGCACAAAGTTCAAGTGCAATAGAAGGAGGACAACCAATTGTGACTGTCATGGAGGAGAAGGAGAAGACATTGATGTCTTCCCCAATAGAAAAAGAGGAGAAAACATTTAAGATGATCACTCCATGGGAGAAAGAGTTAGAGATGTTGGAGGATTGGTTGAACAATATAGAAGAAATAGAGAAGGACTTCCAGGAGATAGTCATGCATATTGGAGCTGAATGCCATCATGAGAAGAAGCTAGAGAAAGCTATAGATGTAGCAGCAGAGGAATTGGAAGAAGTTGAGATGTCAGAGGAGATGGATGGAAGGAAGTCCAGTAAGGAGACTGTATAATCTGAATCTGCAAAGAAGTGGCAAGTCAACACCACAAGTGATGGAGACAGAGTGGGATATCAAGTTGATCTTCCCATAGATCAACATAAGGAGATGCAATAGCAAAAGAAGACTGCCAAGAAGCCAACCAACACAACAACTGGAAGAGGTGATTGAGGAGGTAATATGTTGAGTTTAACACAAGAAGCTGTCAGTAGGGGGAGTATGAATAGAGGAGAATCCTGCAAGATTAGCACAACAACAACCGTAGCAACAACAATGCAGAGGAGCAGGAGGACGACTCCAAAGAAGAGTTTGGGATCCAGGAGGATTCCAGCAACATAGTAAGAGAGGTCATGAGTAGGATCTCATGATTTTCCTAGTAGTGGAGTATGATGTAGGAGCATCGCTCCACCTCATCAAGCACCATCAAGCTAGTGCATCAATGCACAAGGAGGAAGAGGTTCCAAGGAAAGAGAGGTGCCATCCCTCTCATCTAAAACAAAATTCAAATTTTTTTAAATGAAATTAAATGTATTAAATGTTTGGAGGCTAAAGGAAAGTTGAGCCCATGTGTATTGTATAGGCTGCATGTGAATTCACCTTTAATGGTTGATAGGTAGATATATTTAGGTCTAATTCAGACTAGATGTCCATTGAATGTAATTAAATGAAATTCAATGTGAGTAGGGGGAGGAAGGCTGGAGCGAACCTCCTTTGTAAAAGTTCTTTGTTTTCTAAATTCATCATAATTAGTAAAGTTAGGAGAGAAAGGGAGTTAGTTGTTGAAAGGGAATTAGAGAGATCAAGAGAGGAGAGGAAGCGTTGAAGACTCTGTTGCAGTCCATCCTTAGTAAACATTGTACATAATCATTCTGATATTAATACAAAAGAAATTTCTCCTGCATATGAATCTCTGGGTAATTGTTTGTGGGATGAATGTTAATTTTATGAACGTCTCTGAATGTTTTATGTTTTTAGATGACATGGATGCATATATGTTTTCCTTTGCGGGAATTAGATAGAATTGTCTATCTGTATCTTTATGAGTTGTTATGGGTTCTTTAGGCTATGTAAGGAGTGCACAATAGGGTATTGGAAACTATGTAGCCAACTCAAGGACTATGCATCTGAACTATTCTGAGTCAGAGAAGAATGTTCCAGGTGGGCACACTAGAATAGCCTTACAACTCAGAGAGGAGCCTCAAGGTTTTTTAACACCTTGGAGGAGAGATTGTGCGGAGAAGGAACAAAGAGATAGAGTTGTTGGACACTCTTTAGAGATCTTCCAGGTAGGCATTGAGCAGGTGCAAGTCTGCACAAGAGAACTCTTCTTTGATTTCTATGAGGTAAGTTTCAAGGAGAAGACACCCACACAGTTACTGAACACTTTGTAATCTCAACAAGGAGTTCTTTGAGTAGGTGCAAAGAGTGCACAGGACCAACACACTCTGAAGTATAGGATAATTTGAAGGAACTAGAGTTGTTGAACACTTTGGGGGAAGAAGCTCTGCAAGGTGTGGATTGAGAAGGTGCAAGGAATGCATGAGATAAATATATTAAATTTTTGAGAGAAATATTTCCAAGAGGGAACATCATAAGGTTAAGGCTCAAAGCATAGTTGAGTGCAAGTCTGCACAGAGAGCTCAAGGAGTGCACGAGTGAATTTTCAGAATTCAAGACTCAATGAGTGAAGTTGTGCAAGGAATGTAGAAGGCCAATACCCTGTTGAAGTGTTGGTAAAGGCTCTGGAGGAAACTAACATGAGTGTCAGGAGGGCAGAAGAAATTATTCAAAGGATTTAAGGGTCGAGACCCTTAGAGATTCAATCAAGATAAAGCTCGGGAGGAATAATGCCATTGCACACAGAGTCTCTGCAAAAAGTGCAGAAGGCTGAGAACACTCCAAGTCTTGAACTGTGGGAAAAGTGATAATTGTGAAGAGAAGTGCAAGTGTGCTTCGGAACCCAAGTCCCTCGAGTTGACAATATCAAGAGAGATAAAGGTCAAAAGTATTGTAAGAGGAAGGAAACCTTTCAAGTTCTAGTTGATAGAGCAGTGCAAGTGTGTGCCCGGACTTAAGTCCCATGAATTTGCACAATCTTAGGAGGGAGATTTTTTTTCCAAAATGTGAGTCGAGGCCCAACAGACGGGATCTCAAAAAGGTTCGAAAGGAGAACCTCTGAAAATTTTTGGAAGAAATTATTTACCATAGAAGGAAGGAGAGGTGCGGAGAAGGGAGAAGCTACATGAGTCGTCAATTCTCGGTGGGAGAGAAGATATGGACCATGAGATTAGAGTCCAGGAAGAGTAGCGCGCATAGTGGAGAATTGTTGAAGGAAGGAGACAAATGCACAAGATTCGTTCGGGAGTTGGCAGGTGATCTGACAACCATCAGATCTGGGAGGGTTGTGCGGAGTATAACAGTTGAATTCCTTCGGACTTCACACATTTAGGAGTATTAGAATGCAAAAGAGTGTGGACATGATGAATTCCAGAAGCTCGAATAAATCGAGACCGTCCACTACAAAGGAGGCATGTTAGAGGATTATCCTTTTCAAAATCTCGGTAGACAGGGGCAACAGAGAGGTAAAGCGTTCAAGTCCCCCGAAGTCATAGGTACCCGAAGAAATCTGCATCATCCATCAGCTGGGATGTGTGTCGTTGGATCTAGGACTCTGGAGGTAGACCGCTTCAGAGGAACTAGAGAGTGTGAGTGCGAAGGTCCCCAGACTCCTGAAGGGCCAGAGTCACAGAGAAAATATTCGTCATTTAGTAGCAGGGACATGTGTCATCGGATCCTAAAATCCAAAGGGTATATACTCCAGGATTTTTTAGACTTGGTTTGTTTAGGGTTGAGGACTACCGAAGGCCCAGGGACCATAGTCACTCTTGGTCGTCGATTCACAGTGGACACATGGAGGGCGAATATTACCTCTGTTACTTCGACTCTCCGAAAGTGTCAGGTGTCAGAGTGGGCAGAATGGTCGAAGCCCGAGATCTCGGAGTCACTACAAGTCGTTGATTTGAGTGGGGTTTATAGACCATCGATCCTTTCATGGATTCGACACTTTGTGAGTTTGTTGATTTAGGAGGATTGTGGAGATTGTTTGTTGAGGCTCCTGAAGCATAGAGTCTTTGAAGTCCCGAACCGGGAAAAGTTAAAGGAGATAGCCCCCGGTTTTGAGCCCAAGGTCACGAGGTTCGAAATTTGAACTAGTAGAAGCTCTCTAAAAGGTGTTTTTCACCCAAAAATTGAAGGAAATGATCTATGGAAATCCAAAGAAGAGGTCTAGAGGGACCTAGTGAGCTAATCCAGCTCTTGTAAATTTGAGATCCTTAGACCGGGAGGTTAGTGGACCCCAGGTGAGGGTGGAGGTCTGCATCAATGTGTCATCGACTACTTTCATATTCATATATATATATATATATTGATTGTGACTGAAACTTCTTACAGAAGCTAACCAACTCTACCATTAAAGATGACCTTTAATTCAACTGTCTCTCAATTACTTAACTAAACTATAGAAAGATAAAGAACGATTCCATCAATTAACTCTCATGCTTTCCAATTCACTTAGACTAAGATTGCAAAGAATAAAATATATATTGATAAATTGTGGTTACAGTCTGACAAATAGACCGACTGACTGAAAAATCTACTTATTGACAAAATGATTGTCTGGAAAAATCGTCTGACTAACAAATCAACGAAGATGTGAGCTCATCGACTTGTAATTACTATTTCCAACATTACTCCCTTAGCCAACTATTTTAATAAATTGAATCGTAGCACTCTTACTGATATTTATAAAATGTCTTCTATGTAGGTCACCATACATATTTCTCATTCTCTTTCTTTTTCCCTAAAGATGAGAAAAAGGTATGCTCAAAACGTCTCCAAAGCATAATATTCATTACACAATTTTAAAATCCAAAAGCAAATGGACTACTAGATAACAACTATGAAATCTTAGATCAATTAAAACCCATTATCCTACTTTTAAAATCCTCTGATTCAATTATGAAACATGTCCTTTATGTTCACCTGATTTTGTCAACTCAATATTCGATTTCTCTTGTTCAAATCCAATCCATTAATTAAAGTTCATTGCAAATTTAATTCATTTGGAATAAACTTCTACTATAAGTTATAACCATGGCTACTAAATTCTATAACCATGGCTACTAAATTCAAGCATTTAAATTAATTAGTAATGTCTAGACACCATGTTGCACCCCTTAATTACCCATGTCCACTCGGGAAATAATGATTTGTCTTACTAAATGACAATATCCTTAAACCAACTTACCATTTCACAAACCACACACTGATTCATTCACCCTATGTATAACATTACCTTCTATTTTATGTAACAAAGTGCACTGTAAAAAATGGAAATGTGAGAGTTTCAAAGTTGGAATCATACTTTATAGCACTTATTTTCATAAGAAACCCACTAAAATAACAATATGCAAGTTATAGTCATACACAAAGAACTAAGAGCTAGTTATAAATATCTAAATTAGATAGAAACATTCATAGTTTAATGTGTTTCATGTAAGAAAATACTTTATCTCAATTTCTATATCATTTAGGAGTTCTTATCCCATATCTAAAATAACACATGATTTTTAATAATCTATTTTTTATTTTATTTATTTTTCCTTTTTTTTTTCGGGGAATCGACAACTCGCTATTCTCGGAGTAAATCCACGAGTAAATTCTGGTGAGAATCGAACATGAGACTTCATTTTACAAATTTCCTTCCATTTACACGACACTTGCCAATCCACATCTACACCTGTAGGGGCATTTTTTATTTTATTTTTTAATTACTCTTAATCTCAAAAATTAATTTTAATATTTTAATAAAAAAAATACAAATTTTATATATATTTAATGTTCAATAATCTTCTTTGTTCGTTTCATTTATATTCTATGGAACATTCTCGATATACTACCTATTGTCTCAACAATCTTCATATTTAAGAATGAATTCAGGAAAAAAAAAAATCATTGATAAGGATAAAACCTTGGTGTTTTATTATTATTATTGAGAGTAGATGATTCCTAAAACCTCGGCGTCTACTCCATCAAACAGTCTCTATCATTTCATCATTTGAAAATTGATCCCTTTGGTTGTCATAAACATTTTGGATCATCGCTTGGTTGTCATAAACATTTTGGATCATAGAAGCATCCAATCAAGATTGTTTGAACTCAGTGAATGATTGGCTCATCTCGTTAATAATAAGATATTAATTTTAAATCTTTGTATTTAATGTTTCACTTTTGATCTCACAAAGATTGGAATAACTGTTGATGTATACTTTGGCAAAGGATATTAATGCCAGTTCATCTATTGCGAATTTGTGCGAATGTCCAAATATAATGTTTTAATGGTAAGGTAGTTATTGTATAATTGTAGTACTTTTCAACTAATTAATATATTTTTAATCATTAATA
>ML814062.1:111864-124164 GCA_009831015.1 Picea engelmannii | reverse complement strand
TAGAAAAATGGTTGAATCTACTAGAAGGTTATTAATCCATCCAAAATGTTTCTGACAGTGAAAATATCACCTTCACGCTCCTTAAATCCCTTCCCCATTTCAAATCTTAGTGGGAAAGTTACTAGGATAGGTACACCATGTGATGCAGGCACACCACCCAGGGCACGTCCGCTCACAGGATCATTTCCTCCTTCCTCGGCCCGAAGAACTGAAAGGTTCTTCTATTTCCCTATCGGGAAATTTTCCTCCACAGCAGCTCTCTCACGGAGGTCTCTCTTTCTTCCAAAATCAACGCTGGCCCTTTACTTTGTTGTCGAGGTTCCTCCTATCGGGATTTTGACATTTGCAATGTTCAAACAAATTGGTTTACCGACCCTTGATCCTCGATACGCTCCTTTGTTGTCTTAGCCCCTCCTGGCTAAGCCTTCAGTCCATGTGACCTCTCCTTATATGACCGCAGTTATAACTCCTGTTGGGGTTTCAAGCATTCCAATGTCGAAATACACATGCCCTCAAGACTCGCGATTCCTCGAATCCCGAAGATCTCTTTACACACTAGCTCTCGTGGCTAGGCTCTTGACTCATATGACTCTCACCCTGTGACCACAGTCTTATCCCTCGTCAGGGCTACGAGGTTTCAAATGTTGAAAAACACTTGCCCACGGGATTCCCAATTCTTCGAATCTCGACTCTCCGGTCTCCTGACAACTGGCTCCCTCAATGACGCTTCCCTTCTTTCTGGCATGCTGACAGCTGGCTACACGGTGGCACCTTCCTCCTCGTCGAGGTTTCACGGTTCGCGATTTCAAAAGGTGTAAACACTTTGTTAATAGGATCCCCGATATCCCGATGAACCAAACACTGATGGACGTCCTCCTTGTCGGGACTTTTTCCAATAGCTCTGATTGCTTCCACACATCCTCCCCTGATGGACGGTCCTGATTAACCCTCAGGGTTTCGAGACTTGTGATGTCCCAACTTTCTTGTCCTCAAGAACCCCAATACGCCGATTCCTGACTCTCTTCGAATTCCTGACACCCGTTTTCCCGAACGGACGGCTCAGATTATGCCAGAGTTTTCACTATGGACTTCCCCGACCTCCTATCCACGGGACTTCTGATTTCTCGAGCTCCTGATGCATCGATCTCTGCCACGTGTCCAACTGACAGACGACCCAGATCTTCCCGGGACTTCAGGGTTTCAAATGTCGAAAAACATTCGACCATGGGACTATTGATCCTTCAAATCCCGATGGTAACCCTCGTGTAGCTCCTGTCAGATCAGACGACTGACGGGTAACTGGCCCACGATCCAACGGCTCACGACCCCTAGAGCTTGAATCCCCAACGCGACTCTAATCTCCTTGCTTCTTTTGGCAGATCCAACTGTTGACGGGATTTTTCCAATATTCTCCACAAGATCCTAACCGTCTACCTTCCTCGTGGATGTCTTCTACGAGTGAACCCAGTATTTCTTTGTGAAAGATGGCCCTCCTACGCGTAACTTTGCAGCGCCTGTTCAAACACTCCATGGCACAACCTCTTTGTGCTTCTTCTCGACAAACTTGGAAGCCTTATCCCTCCTGAGATTTCTCACACTTTCAACCTCAAAGAGGTTCCTTGCACACACTTCTTGCAGCAATATTCAGATATTTCAAAATACCTGAGAACTCCTCGAATCTGCACACACCTGCAGCAACAGTCCTTCAAAACTTCACTCAGTTTCATGACTGAGACTCTCCTTAGCCTGCGCACTCCTTGCATGGCTCGTATAACCCAATTTCTCTTCTGGGTGAATGAGAACAAGAGTTAGACTATCCAAGCCTTCTGTCAACGCACTCCTTACGAACGACTTCAACTGCACTCCTTGTAGGAATCCTTGCTCAGATAGAGAAACAATTGAAACTCATTCCTTCTACTTCCTTTCAGACTTCACTCCCAACACATGAAATCATATACACAACATAACAACAAATGCATAATAGGAAGTAAATATTCATGAGCATAGCATTCAACATACATACACAGAAAACAAACACAACTCCATGAATTTGAATTAAAATCTTCTATTAATCCAAATAATTGTACATGGGCGTTTCTGCACAGCTCTCTGCTTATCTTCTCAATGCTCATAATACTTCTAACTATCCAAAATTATGTTACAATGCACAATGAGGGTGTCTATATCCGTTTTCCCTCTTTCTTCTAAAACTGTCTAATCTAATATTAAATTCTATCTACCTACATTTACTGCTATAAATGCCTCCATCTACTTCATACGAGAGCGAGGCGCTCAAGGTCTGATTACTTTTACAAGTGCGCTTCATTAAATTTCTTCATTAATGTTCGCGCAACAGTTTCAAGGTGTTTTCAAAAATTTGTGCTAGACGCCTTCCAACTGTCTTCCGCTTCCGCGCTAGCTCGTTGACGTGAGGGATGCTCCTGCATCACCATGAATGAATCTACACCATTCAAGAGAGAACCCACTTGGGCGACCTTTGTAGATGCCCTAAAGGAGGATTTATACCCTGTCAGAAACTATGATGACCAGTACATGAGATGGATGAATATGTGTCAGAAAAGAGATCAGACGATGTCGGAGTACACTAACATCTTTCATACCTTGCACTCAAATTTGGGTATCAAAGACTCCGAGCAACACCTAGTTTTGAAGCGTCGCAATGGTATACAAAGGTACATCCAAAAAAATATGGATTTCTTGGACATATACTCACTGGGTGTTGCTTGTTGATATGCATTCAAAATTGAGCAGAAATTCAAGCAGCAGAGTAAGTGGGGGTTCGGGTTTGAAAACACGCCACAATAGAATCATGGAAAAGGAAAATCTAACTCGTAGAATGAAGGACAAACCAAGGAAGGCCAACCTCAAGAGAGCCAGTCCAAGATGAAGGAAAATAAGGGTAACGTGAAGTCTAAGAAAGACACCGAAAAGTGGTGTGAGTTCCACAATAGCCCCTAGCACAACATGAATGAATGTCGCTCGAAACAGTCATTGGTGGTTGAGATCAAATAAAAAGAATTAGAACATGAATTGGAATCTGATTCAAAGCACAATAAAGGGAAATAGATCATTGATGCAGAACCCAATGCTACCATCGTGACCACAAAAATACAATCAGAAGAAACATAGGAGCTTGAGGAGGGGGAGCACCTCTTCCAATCGCATATGTGGGTAAAGGGGACCCCACTTCATTTCATTGTTGAAAATCAGAGTCAGAAGAACCTGATATCATCTAAGGTTGTCAAGATATTGAAGTTTCCAACGATACCACACCCCCAACCATACAACATCGGATGGTTGATTCGAGGACGAGACATATGTGTCAACAAGTAGTGTCGCATGTTCTATGGCATCAAGCCCTTCAAGGATGAGGTAGTGTGTGATGTTTACCCACTTGAAGTATATGATGTTCTTTTAGGACAATGATATATGTGGAAACGTCATGATATCTATGAGTCTCAGCTCCACAGTGTCATTGTTACTCTAGAGGTCAGCTCTACAGGGTACCAGAGGTATCTCCAACTACTTCCACTTCATTGATCTTAGAAAAACAATGCCACAAAGTAATCTCTCATACCACAAATTTTTCCCTCTTCATGATCTATTTAGACAGTGAACAGGAGGTCACTGCAACCACTACAGCCTCGACCCAAGACGTTTCTATCCAACAAAAGAAATTCGACAAGATTTTAGAGGAGCACGAAGAGAATGAGAGTCTTCCACATGTTCAACATATGTCTAATGGCCACAAACCATTCTAGGTGTGCTTGGGGTTCCAACCATTATTCCCCATTAATATAACTCTTCTTTTTGCATCTTCACCGATAGAGTCCTCCCACACTCAGACCAAGGTAGATCATGCAGCCAAATCTATTGAACGGATCCAACACCTCCAACAGGTTCATGACATATTTCCACATGCAAAGTACAAGCATGACATCTACTTCAAAAAGGCAAGCAACTCACCAAGGTTCAGATTCAACAGAGGTTTCTCCATCTCCCGAGGGAAATTTACGCAATGGGGACCATTGCTTCCTAAGGGAGGAGGAATTATCTAGGTGGATCTCAGTGGCCAACCAACTTTTCCACTGAATCAACATTTCGAGCCTATGGTTTTGATAAACCATGATATTCACCCTTTTGATGGGGAATGGAATGGAGTACCATTTCATTTTTTAATTACAGACATCATGTAATGATTTCCTAGTGGTCTTATGTACATGCCTACAACATAGCGTTAATGCACTGGATCCCATTTGAACTCCACAATTAGGCGTGCAAGGGCTAGAGTAGTACTAGGATGGGTGACTGCCCAAGAATTCCTACTGTTTTACATGACTATGACATTTTATAAACTTAGATTAATTCATCCCACATGCATCATGGGAATCGTTCTCCTCTCACTCTCTCATATATAATTGAGGTGAAGGAATCCCTTTAAGAATGCAATGGAGTTTGATGTAAAGCTTGTTGCAAATGAAGCATAGCCAACATCTCTTTCTCTTCAGAGATAAACTACTACATTCTACTAGTTTGTTTTCTACAATGTTTTTCTCTCTTATTCATTATTAAAAATTGGATTTCACTCTATTTCTGTGTTCTCTTCTAATTTTTTTTGTCTCATTTCGTTCTCAGCATAATTTGAATCAAATACTTTGAGAAAGATCCCAAATTTCTTGGATTATATCAATTCTCTTATGTATGGAATCACCGACATATTTTCTTATTACTTGTAATAAACTTGATCATCCTTTATATTTTATGTTTCTTTCTGGGACATCCTCTAACACAAATGCAGGTTGGATTGAATTCAAAGGTTTGGGAAACAATGGTCTTGGAATCAAGGCAACTTCTAACTATTTTATCCTCTTTTTCAACTCTAAATTTTCTTTTTCCATATTATCAATAGATTATGTTATCACATATAGTTTTCAAGGGAAATAGGTTGTCTAAGTTCGTGCTCTGCATAGGAAACATCTGAGCGTAGCCTGTAGAGCAACCCATTTCAGGATTTAAATACAAACAGGCAGGATCAGTTTTGCGACGGTGGAGATCCCTTGTGGGAAGTTCAGATCAGTGGCTCATGGAAATTCAGAATTTCAAAATTGCGCGAAGTATAGTGCCAGAGCAAAAGTTAGAAGTCCCTAGACCTGAAGCGAGCATGAGCCATAGATATTAAGCGAGGCACGTGGCAGCAGATAAGCGGATTCACGAAATCGCATTTTGGGGAATCAACAAGGGGCGGAGCTCAACCTCACGAAGTTCGAAGTCACGAAGCAGTGGTGTATCGTTGATCTGAGCAAGGTGATTTCATAAATCGGGTATCGAGCAATTGTAGTCATGCGATGTGAAAACCCCCAAAAAGTGAAATCCCGAAGCGCCTGTGGAGATAAGAGTTGGGTCATGGCTCGAGGTCACATGCAGGAAAAGATGTGGGGCTCATGTGAGCTGTGCCAAAGGATGAAGATGCCCGTGTTAGTCACAGAGTGAGATTATCATGGTTTCAAGGCGTCGGGTTGACTCAAAGAACTGTTAGCAGTGCATGACAGCTCCCTGAGCATTCAAGCCTCATCCTGATCCCGATGAAAGTAGTTAATGGAAGTGAGAGAGGTGGTTGAAACCTCGTCTCACCACATAAATGGAAAGCCAAGATGGACTGTCAGCAAGTCGGTTCTTCTGTAGGTTCCTACTGAAACACGATTGCGTCTGACAAAAGAATGTGTGAATGTTCTATCTGAAAGGGAGCTCACCGACTCAAATCTTTGGTTGTAGTATTTCTAAGTATATATAGGTAGTTTTAGTATTTTTTTTATGGTTGATGGTTGAGCTAGGCTCCCGTATTGTAAAATTTTGATGAAGCTTCTGGTTTTCTGGTTATGTAACAGGAATTGAGACTTGTGTTTTAATCTAAGTCAACTTCTTTTCCATCTTGTTTACCTATAATGTTGGAGTGTCCATGATTGAAAGATTCACATGGATTTTTATGGCCGTATTATAATGTAGGTTTGATTGCAGTTCTGTTGTAACGTTCTTCAACCTTTTCTGAAACTTTGAATCCAAGAGGATCTTGTTTTCTGAGTTTTTCTTCCTTAGGCTGCTGGAAGACTGGATGTCCATAGCATACCTCTACATTCCTCTCTCTAGTTCTTCCTCCTACTCACCCTTACTACAACTTACTGATTGAAGTTAATCAAGACCTCACCTGCTTGTGTATGCTAGTCCATTTTTCTAAGTTAGAATGATATTATCTTGAGTCTGTACCCATTCGACCCCCTTTACACTACTACATATGGGCATATTCTTCCACAAAAATTTTCCACGTTTCCATTATTTTCATGTTTTTTTTTAAATAGGGCGGGATTTTCATCGATATTGCCACGAAATTTCGTCGATATAGCCACAAATAGGTTTCTTTAACTTGGTCAGGATTTTTGTCCCTATTTCCATGAAAGTTTGTCATTATTTCCACGAAAATTTTGCCTATCTCATTGGTCAGTGTTAACAGCTAGTTGACTATTTGATCTATATATACCTAAATTTAAGAGACTTTGCGACGCAATTTCCATAGTTGTGACACTGTTCATGGATTTTGTTTGAGCTGTTTATTTTTTCCATCACCCACCGGTTGAACAAATCCAATTCTCAATCTACATAGCTCGGATTTTGAACTTGCAAGGTTAGTATGTTTTTTTTTTATTGATGTACTCATTTAACTTGTAAATTTTTGTTCAAATGTCGAAATTTCATGTAGCTTGTTTTTTCCTTTATAATATATTATATGTGTAGTACCATATTTCATGTCTTTGATTTTTGGATCTAGTTAGTATATTTTATGGAAAAGGGTATGTGGATTCCATAATATTCTAGGTTTATGGAATCCACATACCCTTTTCCCTTCAATTGTAGCTACAATGTTTCTCTCTTTTCATTGATAAAGATATGGAAGTGCTCTTGAAACTCAACCCGGATTGGTGAAATGGTAGTAATTGATTGTCATTTTCTTCTCTCTTTTATTTTTAAGAACTAACAAAAAAACACCAACAAAGATTGATTGAAGCTTTGATACCACTTGTTACATCCCTAGTACCCAAATGGGATCACACTTGCATAAATTGAAAATAATATAACAATGACAATAGTGGTTGGGATACTTGCACACTTAATGGTTGGCTAGCACTTACTAATTCAATTAAATGAAGGAAGTAATCTCCATGAATAAAATCTTGAAGTTGATTGTTATATTGATAAATGATAAGTTATGGTATATATAATATAGGGAGGAAACTCATGTTTGTAACAATAAGATACATAAACACTAACCCTAAGCTTATGTTAGGTATATATGTCGTTATTATATAAATGAAACATTTATACACATATGACCTTATTATAAAGATGTTGTCTATGTCGTGATTAGGCACATGACAATCACTTTTAACTAACCACCTTCAACCATCTTAGCTTATGGCTATCCACCTTTAACTTTCTTGGCTTATGACTAAGCACCTTTAACAAATGAACTTATGATTATATACCATACTCTTCCAATATAAATAAAGTCTATTTGTTTCAACTTTCTCAATAAAATCCACATACCCTTTTCTTATATGTGATGTTGTTTCTCTCAATCTTTTATAATCACACACAATTCTAGATGTAGTGATTAACTCTAGTTTGTAGTTGATGTAAATTTTTTATACACTATTAATAAGGAGTATCTAAAATATAAAAAATTCATGACAAAATCTACGATAACATGATGAAATCTACTAGTCAGACAATGAAAAATGAGAACATGCCAAAGTGTCTTAGAAAATAAAATTGTGACCATTGTAAGTAGCATAAAATTGTGACCATTGTATGTAGATGAAAATCAACACGTCATAATTCAAACCAACCCAACCCAATTGTGGATGACAAGTGGTTGGCATTCTTTTTTTAGTGGTGAATTTCAAAGACTGGCATTTTGTCTACAAAACAACTTAGAGGCTAGTGTATGGTGTCGAGTGATTCAAGTTTGATAAATTTTGACCACTTTCGTTAAATGGTGTGTAATTAGTTTCCATGGTGATTCAGTACTCACTAATCTAAATTACAAATTGAAGCATGTCAATATTAATAGTTAATCGCTAATAATAAAAAAAGCATGTCAAAATGTCTTAGAAGAAATAATTGTGAGGAATGTAGGTCACTGTAAATAAACATATCATAATCGAAAGGAGTAGATAAAATATCATGAAGGAGTAGCTAAAATATAAAAATTTGACAACTTACTGTTTGGCATGGTGTAGGTAAGACAATTACTTGTCAGGACAAGGATTTGTCACTATGAACGAAAATGACAGAAAGCTTGCTTGGTTAAGAGCGGCATTAGAGGTGAGGGGTGATGGAAAATGTTATTTCCCTTGCTATGATTGCAAAGGCTTGCAAATAAAAATAATTTTAATAACAACAAATGAAATACATTGTAGGGACAAGGGGCATGTCGAAGGGGGTTATGAATATTGTCCCTTGGTAAGAGGATTCAATATTTAATGTATTCTCTATGATAATCATCATGTCATGAATTTTAGTGATATTTGTTATCAGAACTTTTATATTTTCTATACAAACTAACTTTTCTACGTTGTTTTTAAATATATAGATGATGCCCCCAAAATGTCGACCTCCAGAGAGTTATTTTCCAAGTACTTGCAGAAATACTCATTTACAGGGTGATGAACTTCGAGATCAGAATATTGAAGTTGTTGATCAAGTTATTAATGATGATATCGATGGAGATAACATTAGTGATTCAAATCAGGAAGATGAGATACATAGATTGATCCAAGACACATTTGCTCCAATGGATGAGGACAACCAGGATGATAGTCATGATGTTGATCCTCTACTCGAGAAGTCACATCAACCTCTTTATGAAGGTTCAACAACAAATATTTTATCTGTTATATTTTTGTTGGTGAACCTGAAGGTTTTGAATGGTTTATCAAACACATGCCTCACATA
Source organism: Picea engelmannii (assembly GCA_009831015.1). NCBI lineage: Eukaryota > Viridiplantae > Streptophyta > Pinopsida > Pinales > Pinaceae > Picea > Picea engelmannii. The sequence continues at coordinate 115,137 of ML814062.1, read as the reverse complement.
GATACTAAGGTATTTAATTTGTTAATTATGTATGCCTGCATGTTCACAAATACTTAAAAGGTTCAATTTTTTCCTATATTTCTATTGTTTTCTAATTCGTAAATTAGTATATTGGATGCGATATTGATGATTAATATTGTTTAAATTGACTTATTGTTTAGAATTTTGTAGATTGTTAGGTGAAGTTCTATTACCGACATCAAATATTTTGCCATGCACATATCGAGAAATATCTGTGATTATGAAAGAAATTGGAATGGACTATCAGGCTATTGATGCATGTCCTAATGATAATATCATATATTATGGACAATATGCATTAGAAAATGAATGCCCACAATGTCAAATAAGTAGATATCGAACCGATAAAGCATCAAAGAAGGTGTCTCGCAGAGTTCTTCGTTATATTCCAATAATTCCATGTTTCCAACGGTTGTTCAGGTGCCAAAGTATAGCACAGTTTATGGATTTCCATGTGAAGAACAGAAGTCGAGACAATGTTCTTTGAATGCCTGTAGATGGTTCTGCATTGAATTATATCGAAGAAAAGCGACCAATTTTTAAAGAATAACCTTTTAATGTTAGACTTTCGTTGGCAGCTGATGGTATCAATCCATTTGGAGAGATTCGTCATACGTACTCAATGTGGCCTGTTTTTGTTATAAACAATAACCTTCATCCTTGGATGTCGATCAAGAGAGAGCACACAATGTTGGCAATGATTGTTCCAGGTATTTAATTATCTTTTATTTGCTTTAAAGTATGACAAAATAAATTTCATTTTTTTGTTTCGTGCATGGCAATTATTTCTTTTATATATAATGACATCTAGATAAGTATAATTAAACATGCAGTATGTTGAACCAATTACGTAGGTACCAGGTTAAATATATGAACGTATATATTGAGCCTCTTATTGATGAGTTGTTGAAGTTATGGGTTGGCGTCACTATGTATGACCTCTCTAGACCAATAGGGAAAAAACGATTTCAATTCCATGGAATATTATCATGGACAATTCATGATGCTCTCGAGTTAACACATTTTTGTGGTATATTGTTACTTTATTTTGTGATTTAATATTATATATATTTATTGAAAATAGCATGCATTATTTTAAATTGTAACTCTAATTTGACACTACATTAATTCATATATTTTGTAGGTCTTCAAACAAAGGGTAAATTTGCATGCCCAGTTTGTGGTCCGAGGATAAAATATCGTCATTCAAGGAGTTTAGGAAAGGAAATGTTTGATGAGTATAGGAACTTTCTGCCTAAGAACCATAGTTATTGAACTACAGACAAAGCAAAATTCAATGGTAAAGAAGAAAATGGAAAAAAACCATGAAGAATGACACCTTTCCTATGGAAGTTGGAATATATTAGAAATCATCAAGGTACGCAAATTATTTATGTATGACATATTATATAAATCTTTGGTTAATTTCATTAGTATTAATTTCATTTTGTCCCATTAATTATTGTTAATTTCAATTTGTTGATATTTCATGAATGTCGTTAAGGCACGAATGGGCTTCCATGAGGAATGAAAAGTTACCCGATGCAATTCAGTAGATTTCCATACTACAAGCACCTACAAATAGTTCATCTATTTGATACAATGCATATTGGGAAGAACATAACATAATTGTTATGGCGAATATTAGATGGAAGGATTGACAAAGAGAGAATTAGAAAGATTTGTTGTGACATCCAGGAAGCTAATCACGCGTTGCAAAGTGTTATTATTAATTCCAATGGAGATGGTCATGAACATAATACTAGTCTTCCTTGGTTATTGACGGAGCAACAAAGCAATATTGTAAAAGAGTTCATTCAAAAAAATAGGTTTTTGACCGGGGTTTCATTGAACATACAAAATATCTTAACAAAAAAAGGTGATTTTGGTGGGGTTAAAACACATGACTGGCATACATTCATTAAGGTAATTAGTAGGTTATAATATATTTCCTTATTGGTACTCATTTTTTGGAAACAAACAATAATTTAATTTTTTTTGTTACAGTATGTTCTACCTTTATCTCTCCCAGACGACTTTGACAACAACATAAAACAAATTATTTATGTACTTGGCAAATACATGAGGTAAGTATTTTTTTATAAGGAAAATGTACTTCTTATGTGATTTATAGCGGAACTTATTGACATATTATGTTTTATCTGCAAATTTATGTATGCCTTGATATTGTTTTATTTCATCGACATTTGTAGGTGGCTATCATCAAAATAAATCCATAAAGAAGATATAAGGTATTGGAAGAGATAAATTCCTCAACTAATGTGTCAAATGCAATGGTATCTACCTCCGGCATTTTTCAATGCAGAAGAACACTACCTCATACACCAAGTTGAGGAGATTGAATTATGTGGACCAGTACACACAAGGTCATTGTGGATGGTGGAGAGGCAGTTGAAGTCACTGAAGTCTTTTGTTAGACAAAGAGAACGTTCAGAGGGTTCTATGTTTGAGGGACATATGGTATATCATTGCATGGTGTATATTAGTCAATATCTACCTAAATTAGTAGAAAATATGAATGTGCCACGCATTTGGCATCTCGACTCCATCAACAAATTTGAAGGGGAGGTCCTATTGGGGAAAGGTAACATGAGGACTGTGAAAGTTAATTATTATATGTTGACGTAGATTTAATATATTACACATTTATTAAATTATTCCTTTATTAACAATAACTAATTAATGACATTAAATTGTTATGCTATCATACAGTTGCTTGAGAGTGGGATGCTTTACATTTATACATTGCAAACAACCATGATTGGATGGAGCATTGGATAGAATATACTGAAGAATACTTCAGTAGGTTATCATGGGAAGGGGTGAGTAAGATGATTAAAACAATGCATCGTCATCGAGATCAATTTCCTGATCTTACATCAAGGGAAGTTTATTTAGCCTTTGGTTAAAAAGATAAACAGGCAAGTAAATTTTTTTACCTACATTTTCCTAGTTTTTTTCCCAATTTTTCAATGTATTTGGTTTGTTTAATTTTTGAAATATATATTTACTAACTCCTATATGAGGTTTATTAATTGACAATGTATTTTTTACTTTTTTTCCATGTTGCAATTGAAACATCACAAGGCTATGTGGTGTAATGGTCGTAAATTTCATATCAAAATGTTGGATGATAAGATGAAAACCTCATATTGTGGGATAACTGTAGTGTTTAAGGTCACCAACATTTCCTCTAGAAGTGACAGAAATCCAGAAGAAACTGAGAATAGG
>ML814062.1:46224-60589 GCA_009831015.1 Picea engelmannii | reverse complement strand
GTGTTTCGATCGAGCGCTTCCCCTTTGTCTAAATTGCACTTTCCATTGTTCTGTGACCTACAAACAACACTCCATCTTCTGCGATATGCAGATTTACTTATGGACTCCCACATCATCCCCTCTTCCGTCTTACACATTTTGCACTGAAATTTTCCGATATATACAATTTGATATTCAGGGCCTTACGTCTCCTTGGGAACCCGTCACCCTATTTTGAAGCTCGTCCGCTTTCCACACTTGACCATTTCTTGAAATCTTTTTCACGGATCGTCGAGTTCGCAAATTCGGGAAATTTCAAATTTCTAGTTGTTTCATGTACCTGCTACCTTCAGATTTATTTCCAAGTATATGCAATATGTATACAACTTTTCCAACAATATACATAAAATATCTTGTGGGGAAATGGAATATCTATTGTAGATTTGAATATATTGGACCTTTTTTTCCCTCTTCTATACTTGACCAAATTCACGTTTCTTTTTCGCCTCTACTCTGTCTTTCTCGTTACTTAGTCGTTTTTCCAAAAATTTCTCAATGCGCGCGTTGCCCGACTCACGATTTCACATTTATACTCATGCTTTTATATTACAATTCCGACCAACCACTAGCCATTCGATGCCTAGGCACTTTTCAGATCGCAAATTTTCGGGCGTGTGGGCTCTATATTGCACTTCCATTGTTTTGTGGCCTGCAAACAACACCCAGACCTCCGCGATATACAAATTTGTTGCCACACTCCCACATCATACCCTCTTATGTGATACATAGTTTGCACATGAAATTTATGAGACCTGCAATTTGAACTTCGGGTCCTCACGTCTCTTGGGGAACTATTGACACCCCGGTTTGAAGCCCCTGTGTACGCTTTCCATATTTATCCATTTCTTGGAATCTCTTTTGCGCCTCCAATTCCATACTTACTCAACTTTTTCACTTGTGGATTCCCCGACAGGCGAAGTGCACTTTCAATGTTCTTCAACCTGGAAACAACTCCTCGACTTTCACGATATACAAATTGACTTACAGACTCCTACATCAACCCCTCTTTCATTTTACACAGTATGCACTCAAAAGTTTTGATCAATACAATTTGATCGTCGAGGCCTCATGTCTCCTCGAGAAACCTTGTCAACCTATTTTGAAGCTCGTCTGACCATTTTCCACAACCATTTCTTGCAATCTCTTTCATGGATCATCGGATTGGCGGGTTCAAACAATTTCCAATTTCTAGTCCTTTTTTTATGTGCTTGCCACCTTCACACTTCTTTCCAAGTATATGCAATAAGTATATAACTTCTCCAGAAACATGCAGAAAATATCTTGCTAGGAAATGGGATATCTATTATAGATGTGAATATATTAGCCCTTATTTTTCATCTTCTATACTTAACCAAATTCCCGTTTCTCTTTTCCTTGTACTTTGTCTTTCTTGTCACTTAGTCATTTTTCCGAAAATGTCTAGCTGTGTGGGTTGGAGGACTTGTGGGTTCACATATTGCACGTCTATGTGACCTGCAAACAGTACCCTGACTTACGCGACATATAAATTTACAATCAGGCTCACATCACAGTGTCTTCTGTATTAAAGTCTACCTACCATGCCCTCTTCCATGGTACACATTTTGCACTGAAAACTTCTGAGACATGCAATTTGACAATCGGGTCCTCACGTATCTTGTGGAACTATTGTAACCCCATTTTCAAGCCCGTTCATCTGCTTTCCATACTTCACCATTTCTTTGAATTTCTTTCACGGATCGTCGGGTTGGCGGGTTCAAGAAATATCCAATTCCTAATCGTTGTTTCCTATGCCCGCGCCCTTTGCAATTAGCACTTAGAAAGTATATATAAGATCTTATTTCTAAGTATGCAATTAGTAACCATTAATGCTAAACTAGGATTTGAGGAGATCTCCCATTAATATGCATACAACCAAAATTTATGGATGGTTATATTATCCCTTCCGAGTGTTAATTTCAAACATCATGGAATGTCATTTGTGCATCGTCGAGTTGGTATATTCATGAAATATTCAATACTCAATTTTGAAAATGAGTCTGACCGACCATTTCCCTATTCCATACTTAGCCACTTTCCGAGAATTCCACAAATATACAAACCGACTGCTGAACTACCCCATCATGCTCTCTTTCATTTTACACGTTTTGCAGTCAAAAATTTCGATACATAAAATTTGACCATCGGACACTCACCTCTCCTGAGTATCCCCTGTAACCCTATTTTGAATCCCATCCGACTGCTTTTCATACCTTTCCATTCCTTCCTTTCTCTTCCCCATCTCCATGACCTTCGCACTTGTCTAAAATAAAAAAATGTTTATATATATATTGTTTCTAAATATGCAATTAGTGAGCTTTAATTATAACAACTCATCGTGCATGAACCGTATAGATTGTCATTGATGAGCGAAAGGGTCAAGGAGATCTCCTATTAATACGCATTAAACTAAGATTTGCAAAGGGTTATATTATCCCTTCCGAGTGTTGATTTCAAAATCATGAAATGTCGTTCATACATCGTCGAGTTGGCAGTTTCATGAAACCTCCAATCCTTAATTTCTCTTCACTATACCCGCCACCTTTGCACTTATAAATATGCAATAAGTAAGCTTTAATTCTAACAACTCATCATGCATCACCCATAGAGATTGTCATTAATGAGCGAAAGGCTCGAGGAGCTTTCCCATTCATAGGCATTGAACCAACATTTGCAGAGAGTTATATTATCACCTCCAATTGTTCATTTCAACCATTGTCTGGAGCAAATGAACGTTCTCGTAAAGCTATGGCATCATCTCGACAACAGTTTTGTGGAGATACAGTGAACATCTTCGTGCGCGAGGACCAGAAATTATAGTGGTCCAGGGTATATTATTATTACTCATCCCCTGTCACCCAGAAAAAAGTAATTTGGACCTCTGGGTTTGCTCGCATAGGCTGTGTCCCTGAAGTTTTTGACTGTAAGGAGATGGTCTCTTGGTGCACTGATAAATTTATTTCAGACCAAATAATTATTCCACTGTGAGACCACCCTTTTGTTTCTTTGTCACCTCATGTCTTCCGCCATATGTTAATATTGTCAGAGCCAATATTGATGTTCAAAGGAGAAGATTCCAAGCAGTTCCTAAGAAAGCACAATAATGGGTTGGACCTCTTTCCCGAGTTCTTGGAAGACCCGATGGTAGTTCCTGAAGATATCACAAGATTGTAGGTTATTTTGTTTAGAAATCCATTCCAGGAGATTGCCTGGCTGTTTACAAGAATAACGAGACAAGAGTCCACAACAACTATTTCCTAGATGGCTCTTTATATTTTGTATTTTACAATCAATGAAGAAGCCATTTTTTATTAGGGCCGCAAGATGATTTCCCATGAAATCTATTCCCAATTTTCAAGCTTCAAAAAGGAGAATAAATTTTATATGTCATCCTACTTAATTTTTGCGATAACACATTGTTGCCAATTTCCAAAATTGACTCTGTCGAAGAAGGTCAACAGGGAATTTGACCCAGTAACGTTCTCGTACCAGGCCTTGTGGAAGCACAAGTCCTCCCACTATTTTTATGAGGTTTTTAATGTATTTGTGTCTGTTTTCAAAGTTTTGTTGTTAGTAGAAGATGCTCCCCGCATATCTGACCAGGCAACCAGGTTTTTGGACAAGAAGGGGGCACTTGAACATATGGATAATTACACCCTGATAAGGATTTTTGGCTCCAAGGAAAAACCTTCTCTCGTTCCACGTCACATTACGGAAAAAATGTTTTCTATAGAAGTAGCAAGGCAATACAACTACTGGTTCCATATATTTCAAGAGAAGAAAGAAAAACAATTCATTCTTCTACCTTGGAAATTCAGGGTCTTCATGTTGAGGAACGTCAACAAAATAACAAATTCGTAGCCCATTTTAGAAACTTGAACCTAAGATATGATGAAATCCTAAGAGAGTTCGACCCCAATAAAATTCTTTTACAACATTTACAAACACTTGGATTCAAAAATTCTTTTTTCAAAAAACACTTGACTGAAAATAGAGACACCGATGACAACACTCATGCTTCTAATGCCGGCGACCTAGACACACTGCAAAGCACCGCTGAATTGGACAAGCAATAGGGAAAATTCCCCAACGAGAAGAGTGTTCAATCGACGGATAGAACTCCCAAAAGTACAACAAGTTCATGTAGGCATACACAATCTTGAAGGAAACAGGCCAAGCACATGTATTAATGAGAACTCAATAGAGATACTTACACACCTTTGATGTAGATGCAACAACCTCACCAATCTCTCCTTGTCCAACCCCTTCCTCAAATGATCCACAAACAAAATGACTATGATTCACTCATTATCTCCCTTATGATATCATAAGTTTGATGCCTTCAATGTCCTCCTTTCCTTATGAGATCATAAGTTTGGTATCTCTAAAACTCCATGCATTTGTTCACCATGAGGAGGCCTCCTTATTTAATCTTGGAGAGACCTAACCACCTTATAGATTCTTGGGATAGGTTGAGGATCCTTCTCCATTAGTTGTGGATCTTCCCTAAGATCCAACCTTGACCTCAAATTCGAATCCAACCAACTTGAGAGATGAGGGGGATTTTTCCCTGATTTTCCTCAACAACCCAAGATTTCCTCAAACAACCCAACACTCCCCCATAATAGGGCACAGAGTGTTGCAACGCTCCCCAAAAGGATGGAAAGGAGTGCCGACACTCCCTTACAGTGGGTAGGGGAACACTAGCACTCTCTGACAATGGGTAGGGGAGCGTTGGCACTCCCTGATAGTGGGTAGGGGAGCGTTGGCCTTCAAAATTGTTTTTTAAGTGGTTTTCTTCATGGTAAAATATTTGTACTCTTTGTCATGTGATTTCTCTTTCTTAAACCAGTCTTTGAGGGTGTCTTTGAAATGTCCTTGTGACGTCGTTCGAGACACGATATAGGCAAGATGAATGTATGATGTCCATGACACTTGTGACACTTATGGCTAAAATGAGACACTTGCAACACTTGTAATGATGAAAATAGGTCATCATTGAAGTGAGTAATTTTGATGTGTAACAGATAGCCCCCCAAAGTGAAAAGTTAGAAGACGAAAACTGATGACTCAAGTACTTTGTAGACTTTTTCGAGCAAGGGTATGGACTCAGAGAATCTCGTAGAAGCTTCATACAACCATCAGACAAATGTTATGATATGTTTCAAACCCAAGGCATGCATAACTATGTTTGGGTGATAAAGACTTGCAAGGTATGACCGCCATAAGATACACCACATATCCATAATTGTATTAAAAAAAAGGTATAGCCACCAAAGATACAATGTGGATCTATAATCCCACGACATGAACTGATCGTAGCCATGAAAAAATACACAGTGGATCTATGAGACGACAAGACATAGCCACGTACCAATACAAAGTGGATCTATGTGACAGTATATGTGTCAATATTCAAGAGAAATTTCGTCACAACCTGGGTAAAGTATATATTAAAGTGATTACTCAACCCAGGGTCTTCATACCGATCTTGATGTAGTACGAATTTAACCATGTGAATAGATGTCTTGATGTCGAACATGGCAGAAACCACTTGATTACCGATCAATGAGGTAAATCGTTAACAAGTGCGCGGGAAATCACCATTGATGTCAATCATTCCCAAGGTACCCTAGTACATTCCAGTGAATGTGAATATCTGAGATGAACATGGATGATTTTAGGGGCTAAATTTCGCTCATGGGCTAATTTTCCATGGTTTTTCCAAAATCGAGATTCGCTATTTTAAAAATGATTCGCCAAAATTCTATAGGATAAAATTATTTCACCTTAAAAATCGCCAAAATTTTATAAAAACTATATAAAATCCTTAGAAATTTGAATATTTTTACAAAAATATCACCAAACATTTATAGTTGGCATATGAAGGATTAGTAGGATTCGCCAAGGTCTCTACATTTTAAAATAAATTTCCATCCTTAAAATCATCCCTGGAGATGAAGTTGAATCATCCAATCAGGGGTCAATGATGTAAACCCCTATTGAAAGCGAGAAGGCCTACCATTGAGGCATGAAGGTCCCAAGGTACTAACTGGTTTCTAAGTATAATTCCCGAATAATGCGCTGAATTCAAAAAGAACAGACTCGTCGCAGGAGGGCCTTGATGTATCCCCCATCAACAACACGAAACTGACATAGAGATGTAAATTGGTAGATCAAATGAACATGGACTGACACGGGCATTGAAATAGGATATTTGTGATGGTTGACTCTCGAGGCAGATACTTCCCTTGAACACTGAGGCGCAACAACAAAAACATGATGATGCAATGGACACTGTGACTTTCGTCGGGTAACCCAAAGGAGTAAAGAAACTCAAAGGATTGGTTCAGTGCATAGGTTCAGCGGATTAAAATGTATGCAAAGACAAAGTGTCTTGTTCAAGGGCGACCTGTCATGTTTTCAAAAACTACTTGGCTTGCTTCCTTCAAAATTTTCCCCCATCCAGATAGATGATTACCTCTTTTTGATTTAATGAGCTCGAGGAGGGTAACACATGCTCGAAATAACTTACCTTCAGTAAGTCCCTCTTCATTTGTTTAACGAACTGGAAGAAGTAAGGGTTCGGTCCCGTATGGGCCCTTCAATGTGTGATTTTAACGAGTCCAGAGAAGGAAAAATTGGTGGTTTTTCATGTTTAGAGAGTCTGAAAAGAACTTAAAGGAAACTCCAAGGTTGTCCTTTTTTGTAATATTAGTCTCGAGAGGCCGAAAAAGAGATAAAATACCACTCGAAAGAATCCCTTTCAAACCTTTTAATGAGTGTGAAAAGAAGCAAGATCACTCGACAATCTTTTCATGGTTAGAGTTTGAAAAGAGATTAAAGGAGACTCCAGGGGATTCCTTTTTGTATAACCTTTATGAGTCCAAAAAAGTGATAAAAGTCTACTCGGTTACATTCTCATGTTTTTGAGAGCACAAGAAAGAACAAAGACTAATCTCGGTATTGGTTTCATTTTTACACAAGCTTGAAACAAAATTAAAAAATGCTTGTAAATTCCCAAAGTAAATTCCAAAGGTTGGGATACCCATGGATGGTTGGTAAGTGGCATAACTCCAGAATGATAATCAAAGGTTGGAGACATGCCCCCCCAAGCTTCGATTCATTCACTGACTTTGAGGTTGTCACCAATTTTTGTACTAGATGGAGAAAAAGGATACAGGTGGATGAAAAGAAGGTTCAAATACAACACCTAACGAAAGAATTGACTCGACATCTATGAGATCTAACGAAAGACTTGACCTAATGGGAAAGGTGACTATTTCATTTTTAACGAGCTTGACATAGGAAAATAACTATGCTCAAGGCTCTGGGTTCAATCTGCAGATTTCTGTTTCATTTTTTAATGAGTCTGTTACAGAGAGGAAAACTATGCTTGTATCCTTTGTTTCATTTTTTAACGAGATTTCCACAGAGAATTGAAATTATGCTCATAACTGGTTTCATTTTTTAACAAGATTGAAATAAAAAAACCATGCTCAAGGCTGATTTCATTTTTTTAATGAGCTTGAAATTAGAAAACCATGCTCAAAACTCTTCTTGATCATGGATTCCAAGAGCATAATGCTATGGAAGGACACCATGTCAAGGGGCAAAACTCAGTCATCACCTCCAATAGATATTCATTGGATAGAAGAAACACACTTTGGAAGGAAATCATGTCGAGGGTCGCGATAGGGGTAAGGAGGTTAGGCTCCACTAGCCCTACCGAAGAGATCACCATGTCAACTGCCAGATCTAAGCCATCTTCATTGGCAGCACAAGGCATGGGATATAATGCCAAATAATTGACCTGTGGTGGGGGTGATGTTTTCTACATATAAGAATCGTTTAGGGAGCTCATCGAGTTGGTAATCAAGTTAGGACCAATGCATGAAAGTTGATCAATAGTCACCATTATTTCATCGTGTGGGAAAGATATCACACGAAAAAGAGTGGGCACAATATATTTCATGGAATAGACATAATCTTGCCCAAGGAGTAAATTGAAATCCAAGGGGTCCTTGACTACCATAACATCAATAAAGACCGTTTTCCCTCCCAAAGTTATAGGAAAATGAGGAAGGAATCCTAAAGGGTGATTGGTTCTTCTGTTAAAAGAGAACAAAGACTGGGTAATCGAAACAAGCTGAGGATAACACAAAGCTTGCCAAGCAATAGAGGACAAAGTACTAACATACGAACCTTCATCTCTCAATGCATGAGGAACGTCCCGACCAAAAACTTGTACTGTAATCTTGAAAGGAATGTGAGAGGGAAGACAAGGTCCAGTTAGCACACCCCAATAAAAAGGGATGGCCTCATTATTTGGAGGGGGTTTCGCGGGAGAATGAGGAATACCCCCCAACATGGTAGATTATGTATCAATGAGAAAAACATGGGCATAATCGGGTTTACTCTCTAGAGGGAGAGTAGGATCGATTGATAACGACATCAAATCGACCACTTGGGTTTCATTCTCCAAGGGGAGAATGGGGTCAAAAGGTGGAAATAGATCGCCCGCTTGGGTTGCACTCTCTAACAGGAGAGTGGGATCGATCAAATATGGGATCAGATCAACCACTTTGTCAACTGGTTCAACTAAGAACGTGACCAGATTGACGACATGATCACCCGAACTGACCGATGAAGGGACCGAAGCAACCACTTTGGCACTCATCAGAGAAGTAGTGGGATCAACCGATGATGTAACCAGAACAACCACTTTGGCACTCTTTGGATGAAGGGTGGGACTGACCGATGAAAAAATAGGATCAGCTACTTCGGGTTCACTCTTTAGATGAAGAGTGGGGCTGACCGATGACGAAACTGGATCAACTACTTTGGTTAGTGGTTCAACCAAGGATGAAACTAGATTGACCACCGGATCAACCAGACTGACCAGGGATGGAACTAGATTGACCATTCCATCAACTACCGATGGGTTGGGGGAAATATTACGATAACCAATTGGAAGTTGAAGCTTTTCCAAAAGAGAAGAAGCCTCGTCCATACGAGGACAAAGGTGAGAGTAATGATCACCTTCACATAACATACAAGGAAATTTGACAATTTTCTTATTCTTACCAACCTTAATGTCAATAGTTGACAAGGCATCACCAACATGTCCAGTAGTGGTTGAGGACGTGGAGGACTAGATTTCTAAGACCTTGGGAATACCAAGGAAATCCCTCAGAAAGTGGTCACCCTTACAAATACTGCAAGGGAATTTGGATTTCATATTCTTCGTTTTAATCTTGTCAACCTCATCAACACTCCCAGTATGATTAACAATAGTTGGTTGCTTGGATCCAACATCTGATATTGTTGGAGGCTTGGTCCTTTTCGGGTTCTTCTTCTTCTTCTCTTTTTGTTTCTTCTTCATCTTATCAACCTGGCTATTTTATTTAGAGCTTTCACTAGGAGAATAAGGATAAAAGGAAGGATACTTAATGGGTGAAGAAGGTGAAAATTCGACATGAGGTTGATGTGTGGGTGGTGTACTTACATCTGAAGAATTAGGTGCAACTGAAGCACTGGGAAGATTCGAGATCACCGGAGTGGGGAACAACCAAACCGGTAATCCAATCGTGAGTCCCGAAAGACTCAATTTGAAAATGTACGGAGGACCAATGTTTCCAAAATAAGGAAAGGTGAAAGGTACCCCAGGATAAGGGATTCCTCCATTCGTACTCCTAGGAATTGATGCCATTAACACTGACTCAACCTAAGGTCCATTAAGTAAAACAAACAACACACGCTATGAATCTAAGAAGCAAACAATCAAACAAAACTTCCCTCTCATGAGATCAATATAGGAAGGGGAAGGGATAGAGAAGGTGGATCAGTTACGTTGGCAACCTGCTTACAGGACTTACGCCTTGGTGCAAGCTTCCACGCAGTAATTGTGGATTTACCCTCCAAGGAGGCCGAGTGAGTTTTACCAACATCTGTTCTAGGTATAATGATACTTCCCTCACCGTCACCTTGTGTAAGACCCTCAAGATTATGGATACTAAGGTCACCAACTCCCAGTCTAGTCCGAAAATATGGGCAGGATAACAAGTCTGAAATCCTTCAAGAGAACTGAGGAAAAGTGGACTCGTAGAATTACAGAGGAACTCGAATGGATTCGGAGTTCACGAAGCACCGATACCAAATGAAGACAGTTGAGCCTAAAGAAGAACCCCCAATATACGATATGACTACTACAAACGGTTAAACCATGGAGGGATAATCTTCGTAACTCTCCCGAATGTGACCTCGTGTGTAGCCCCTGTGTGAGAGGGGGATCCCAGTAAGCTTATGCGAAAATTGGATTTTCTCTCCCTATCGCAAGATGCTAAGTTTGTTTGATAGCTTTGGAAAGTTATCTTTTCACCCTTTTCCAAAGCCCTACACCTTAAGATAATGTAGGTTTGCTAACAAAAAATGTAAAAATGTCTGATGAATTTAAGTTTAGCACTTGATTTTAAGGTTTTTGCTTACTCAAGAGGAAAATGGCATGGACTAAATGATGTTTTAACCAACTCTAAACAATGCAAAGAAATGAGAATGAAAACATTTCACTTCGATGAAAACTGTATTATGAGAAGGAGAAAATGTTTATCATTCCAGATGCATAATGTCCCAAAATGCCAAAAACCATGCAAGCAAGTTTCACTACCCAAAATCAAGAATGCAACTATCTTCTTTGTTTGATTCTAATGTATAGAGAAAGTAAATACAAATCCTTCAATGCTCCACAACGTTCAATCAAGAGGAAGAGTCAAATGCAAATGCAAAAGACATGAAGCAAAAAATGTTTCAAACAAAGTAGGCACTCAAAGAAATGAGAACTGAAAGAAAACAAGTATAAACTTTTCCTAACAATAACTCAATCAAGGATTCAATACTTCGACAAAACAAGTTAAGAAAATCTGAGCAGAAAAGGGAAAAACTCTTCCAAAAGGGAGGCCAGCGCTCCCTGTATCAAGGGTACAAAGTGCTTCAGCGCTCCCTAAATCACTATAGGGGAGTTATAGCCCCCTGATATGGCTTACAGGGGAGCGTTGGTCCACCCGAAAATTCAAAAAAAGGTCAAAAAAATGAAGAAAAACTCAGCCAGAATGCATGAAAATTGGTGAAATTGCTAGTGAAGGTAGGAGAAGGCTAATTGATGATGATCAAATGGTAAAAGTGATCTGAAAGGTGGGAAAAACTAAGTAAATACAATAGGAATTGTTTGGGAAAAATAACCTCAAATATCAAATGGAACAATGGATAGATCTTTGAATTTCCTTACAACAACTTTCATTCAATCAGATGAGTGAAAAAGCAGTAGATCGACTCCAAATCTTAGGGAAGAAGAGTGACTCAAAGTAAAGAAGAACTATGTCAAAAATCCAAACAAAACATCATTAATTCTTAGAAATCAAAATGTTGGAGTCCAAAACAAGGACACACTGAGATGGTATTAACCTTGAGCAGATGAATCAACAAAAAGTAGACTCAGAGATCAACTCTCAAAAGTTCTTTTTAACAGAAAATGACCATCGCTTTGGTGTCAAGGGTACCAGAGCATTGCAATGATCTATGGGAGCCTTCAAGGGAGTGACAACGCTATTATAGTAGAGGCAGGGGAGCGTTGGACTCTCAGAAGAACAAAATATTGCCCAGAACTCAAAAAACTCAGGAAAATCCAGAAATTGAGTGTGTAGGGGATGAATCCAAGAGCCAACAACACATCTAAGAATAAAAAACACAACATGAATAATATCTAAAGGTGATAAAATGACAAAAACAAGACCAAGGTAGGAAACCAAAACTTAAAGTTTCATCTCCCCAGTGGAGTCGTCAATTTCTGTTACAGGAAAATCCCCCTGCGAACAGGTGAACTTCCTCTTGGATCTAGACCCCTATAACCAAGACAAAAAGGTGCTAACTTTGATCACCGACATCCCTTTAAACCTAGATAAACTAATCTATATAGAAGAGGAAGAAGATGCACCTTTTTATGATGTTTTTCCTCACCTAGTTCCAAGTTGAGATCCGATCCACAAGCTCTTCAATAGGTCCTACAATCCAATCAAAGACAAAGCATGCTTCCTATTCTACTACGATTAGTTTGAAACTAGATCTATCCATTAAAGACAAGTTCATGCAGGAATACACAATATTGAAGGAAACAGGCCAAGCACATGTATTAATGAGAACTCAATAGAGATACTTATAGACCTTTGATGTAGATGCAACAGCCTCACCAAGCTCTGCTTGTCCAACCCCTCGTTCAAATGATCCACAAACAAAATGACTATGCTTCATTGATTATCTCCCTTATGAGATCATAAGTTTGATGCCTTCAATGTCCTCCTTTCCTTGTGAGATCATAAGTTTGGTATCTCTAAAACTCCATGTATTTCTTCACCATGAGGAGGCCTCCTTATATAAGCTTGGAGAGACCCAACCACCTTATATATTCTTGGGATAGGTTGAGGATCCTTCTCCATCAGTTGTAGATATTCCCTAAGATCCAGCCTTGACCTCAGATTCAAATCCAACCAACTCCAGAGATGAGGGGTATTTTCCCCTGATTTTCCTCAACAACCCAAGATTTCCTCAAACAACCCAACGCTCCCCCAGAATGGGGAACATAGTGTTGCAACGCTCCCCCAAAGGAGGTCAAGGAGCATTGGCACTCCTTGACAGTGGGTAGGGGAGAAATGGCACTCCCTAATAGTGGGTAGGGGAGCGTTGGCCTTCAAAATTGTTTTTTATGTGGTTTTCTTCATGGCAAAAGATTTGTACTCTTGGTCATGTGATTTCTCTTTATTAAACTAGTCTTTGAAGTGTCCTTATGATGTCATTCAAGACACGACATAGGAAAGATGACTATATGATGTCTGCGAGACTTGCGACACTTATGGCTAAAATGTGACACTTACGACACTTGCAATGATGACATTAGGTCATCATTGAAGTGAGTAATTTTGATGTGTAACATCCCTGCAACCAAGTTAAAAGGATCCTCCAACATCCTCGCATCTTGTAGAGGATATATTGAGAATAATATCAAGAAAAGAATGGAACTGATTACTGAGGCATGAGAAACATCACAAACCATGACTTCCCCTGGAACGAGGGAACATAGTTTGCTCGAACATTTGTAGGCATATTTAAAATATGAAGAACATTTCTATTTAGACATGGTCCTTCCTTTTTCCACCATTGTCAACAACATGACAGAAATGCGAAGACAACAAGATCGCCCATCCAAAAACCAGATCAGTCAATTAAATGCATGCTGGAAAGAAAAAGTGAAGAACATGCATCTCATTCTCCAATCATGTGAACAAGCCATATCAAAGAAAGAAAAAATATTCTCAAAGCTGACTAGAATAGAATTACCCGAAAGGACCAATGACTTCTAAGACTCCAACTTAATCATCAACTCCTTTCCCTCAACTAAGCAAGCCTTCGATAAACAGGCTAAAAATTTTAAGGCATTGTCTTTGGAAAAGTTTTATAGCATCCTTGAATATGGTCAAGATAACGTCGACAACTGGCTAGTCAACTATTCGGTACAGAATGAGGAAATTTATCAAGCTCTGCATAATCTTTCTATCAACTTCAGGGAATTAGAAAAGGAATTTTTCAACAAAAAAAATCCAGAATGAGATCAACATCGCCCCAATGAGAAGCTACCTTGAAAAATGGCTCAAAAGGAAATTGAAGCAGGTCACCGACGAAAGGCAATAGGAAGTTGTCACGATTCCAGTAGTCGTCGACGACATCAATGAAAAGGTATCAACAAGCAAATAGAAAAAGGGGTCATATGTACCATCACTGTAAGTCTATACTGATCACGCCCTGCTTTGTTTATCAACCATGTTTTTCCACTTTTTTAAATAGAAATGTCTAGCCAAAGACTGATACCTTTCAATTTATTCTTTTCAGGTATTACACTCTACCGTCATCGACTTCTTCTTTCTACAATCCTATTTCTTGTACATATTTCTCTTATGGTCCGCGAGAGCCCCAATCCCAGTCTATATGACAAACACATTTAAATTTCTAGGAATATGTAACAGACAATATTATTTTTTTATATATTTCAAATAAAACTATTTTTTATCTCCTTTTATATTTATGTCCTCATAATTGTTTATCTTTGTAATGATCCCCAACCAAATTCTTTCTTGGAATCACTAACTACTACTAATTTATTGAGTTTTTAAGTGCATACAAGATTCATCAACACATGGAGATCACAATATATTCAAGATGTAGAAGCACAAGCAAAGATATGACCTTTTTATTATGAGCAATG